>JASCZW010011864.1:0-30509 GCA_034211315.2 Aedes japonicus
CAGCACCATGCTGATCATATACAATATCACTTAAAACACACTGTTGAAACTGTCCAGAACCGTCCAAGACTGAGAATTGCCAATAAAATGATCTTTTCACTGGGCGATAATCACGAATTTCACCAATTATTTCCCTTACAAACAATCACTTCTCAATTCACTAAGTTACTAGAAACTTCCAACCACTTGGACCCAACCGAGCCAGGCAATCCAATAGTTAATTCACTGTGTTACCGTGAACGAACGATCCTCAGGCACTGAATCGCTCCCTGTTAAGCCACTGTCGCCAGATTTAGCCCGCGGAGGCCAATATATAGCCGATGTTTGCTTTATGATAATTGGAACCCACTGCAGAAGCGAATATCTATCAGCAATATGTACATACATTTTTTTCTCTGTTCACCATCTCCATGCCACCATCCACCTTCACTTGGCCTACGTGGTCGAGGTGACGCAGTCGTTCCCGACTTAGAGAAGTAGAGTCTCTTCATGGCTGCCTTGGGTCTAGCTGGATAAACGCACGCACAGCGAGATTCATCAGTCGAAAAGACTAACTGAGAAAAATTGTTGTGCAACTGATTTTTCCACGGTTCCAAGGTGTTTTCCTGGTGAATCGAGCGCAAAGAACTGCATTCTCGCTGAGCACAGCGACGAAGTACAATAAAAAACTTTCAGCTGTAAAAAGTAGAGGTTTCTTCTGCCCTTACTGGAAACGCCGGACTCAGTTGAAGGGGTAGGAAATTTATCAACTGGCAGGAAATACGAACCGTGCCAACATATTTCTCATGGTTTTCTTCTCGCTTGGAAGAAGAGTCATGGAGTCAATGCCAAATTGTGTGGAAAAGTTATCACTTACTCTGTTGAAGAGTGGAGTGTTGGTTGGTTTTTTTGTGTGTTTGGCTTGGCTGAAAAATAGGACTGAATGAATATGGTTTCACTGGGAAGCTACTTTCTTGCGACGTATATAAAACTAGAACACAACAATGGACCTCTGTCCGTTCCGCAGCCAACTGATGCCTCTGCATCTCTATATGCGCATTTTTCTCCAGACGAATCGACGAATAAATAATTCGCTGCTTTAATTCTGTGAGGGGCAATCGACGATGTCGTCTAAGCTAGGACTAAATAATGCATCAATTCCGGATAGGCATTAAGATGACTATGTCTAGCAGGACTGAATGGAATTGGAGGAGAATGCATAAATCATTCGGTTGAATCCATGAAAATGATGCCTCGGTTTACTCGGAAGCGGATTGAGTAGTGACAAAAAATGGGTCATTGACATCCACCAGGGTCGAAGGAATGATAATTGGTTATACTGATTCGGGATTCATCAGATTTAGATTCAGAAGCTGTGCAGTTGTTCAAGAATAGAATTAAATTGGATTTGCGTCGTTTTAAAAGTCAAATTTCGATCTCTACATAGTTGACAAAGGCTTACGTCGGACCTTGTAGACAGAACTAGAATATCTTGTTTCTTTTAGCATTTCAAGCTTATTGCTTTCACAATTTGCTTATTGATTGCTCTTAACGTAGTGTTCTAAATCCACTTCCACAGTTATTAATTGAGAGCTTTCGATGCCAGGCACCATTTTTGCATTAGTATGATTGTGTGGCAAATACAATCATCTATGCCCCCCTGGCAGTCGATAAATTTTCCTTAACAAAAAAATGCCTAGACCAGACCGGAAATTGAACTCATTCACCTCCAGCATGGTGTTGTTTAGAAACTTAGCCTTTACCGACTGAGCCCTAGAATAAGAAACCATGAAAAAATATTAAACCTATTTTATTTTTTAGTTTGGTCGTTAGCCAAATAAATTATACAACAAAATCAATTTGAAAAACGCAGGTTAGCCTCAGTATTGAACCATTTCGAAAATTCTCAGTCACGTGTCAGGTGATGTATTTATTTGTTGTGAGTGTAGATCGTGATTGATTTTGTGGTTGGTTTTGACTAGTACTATTGGTTCACCATAATCACAGAATCACCATATTAAGGATTTCCTTGTTTTCCCAATGATAATAGTGAGATATGATTGTGATTGTGTGTTGTGATCGAGTGGTTTGGGTCATTATTAATTAGCTAGTTAATTACGACCTATACATTTAGTTCACCATATGCGTCGTATTACCTTGAAAGCGGTTTTGTTATCGGGTATAGTGCATTATCTATTGTTTCGGTAATTTATTGTTTGGGGGCGTGAGTGCGTGTTCGGTGCTTTGTTGCGCGAACTGCCTTCACTATCGGGGATAGCTCGGTATCTATTTATTTTTTTTTTGAAGAAGTTGGTGCGCTCTCGATCTGAACAAGCCGTTTGGTACACAAAGAGTGTTCGTTCTGTTGTTTATATAGGACGGTTTCAGTGAGAAACTGGACGGACGCCTGCGTATAGTTGGGTGCAGTACATCTCAGATGGCGGTAAATGTCATCTCGACGCTCTAGTGTACTGGCTGGTTTATATGTTCGATGCGCAAGAGTGATCTGAGTGAGCATGAAAGTCCTGGTTCAGCGTAAGGGCCAATGGGTCGCTGGGTGAGGCAGCCCTGAAGTCAGATTTGCCTTTAAACTGAAGAAATGAATCCGCTAAAAGTTGAAATCTCAATTTCCATAAAGAAACGCATTCACCAGGCCAACTTCAGAACTCGATCCAGCCATCATAATAAAATGGACGATGCCATAAAATTTATCAATGTGATCCGTAATTTATGTAAGATACAAGCAATAAAATGTCAAAAAAGTACCTTTGTATGTCTAGAGTATGATCAATAGAATTGCTTCGGATTACCCATAAACATATGCCGAATGTTCCATAAAGGTTCAATATCATTCCTGTAAAGTTGTAAAATTGAGTCAGCAAGAATGTAACGTTGTAGAACTTAAATATATACACATGATCAATAAGTTGTTGATCCAATCGTCACTAGATGCGATGATGTTAGTTTTGAAAAACGCAACCACAAGCTTCTACGCGGCGGCGCAGCGTGTATTATTGCTGCGTCTCTTCCCCAGGTATTGCGCTATTCGCGGTGACGTTAAAATATTATGTCAGGATCCATCAATTGTGCCGAGAATTATTACTAATGTTGCGTTTATATTTTTCGAATTTTGGCATGAGAGAAATCGATCGCCGAGCTGCAGCTACTACTCAGATCTATATATACTTATGTCCGTTTCTTTCGCTATGCGGCTCAAATATTGCTATTAAAGAAGGATTCGCTTTTTAGAAGATTTTAAATTTTTCAGAGAGCTGATTTACTTTCACGATTCCAACGTTCTTTGCGACACGTAACTTGCACACATGCTTCCCGATAAATTTGTTAAAGTTCGGCAGTGTAACGAACTTAAGGGAAGATTTTCCTATATTAATCATCGCATCACTTGCAATTCATCCTACTTGAAAATTAAGAGATGTTTAAACGAGGTGACAGATTAGTTTAGTAATGTTTGTTGTTGTTATTAAAAGTAAGCAAACAATATTAGAAAACGAAACCGGTCTTTCTTTAACTGCCTAATTGTTTGATTCATCGTGCGGATGAGTCAAAGGAATTTCAATGAGATTAATATGGGGACTGATTACCTACCATGTCAAATTTAAGGCTTGATCAAAACTGTTGTTGGGATGCTCCTTAATAAAATTGCTGCCAGGCAAACGCTTGCCGTCCAATCCGGCTCATATCGCTCGTGTTGACCTAACTAGTAAAAACATCCTCACGTTTGCATTATACTGGGCAAATGCTTGAATCAGTCAGTTAACTTGAATACGATCATCGGAAACTTGACCGCACCTCACTTCCGTAGTTCTTCAATCCTCAACTGCTCAGCGAGGCAAGCATGGATATCTTCTAGCACTTGGAGTACATCACAACAAATCGTGGCTACTATGTCACATTGTACAATGGTTGTAGCCTAACTGAGGACTGGTTTGATTTTTTTTTTTTCTTCTGAAAACTAATGTTTGAAAAAAATTGTAGTTAAGAAAAATTTTCTATAAAGAATAATTTATTACGGATCATTATATAGCGAGTTTATATAGTATTATTCATTGCTTTCATGGACACTTGAAGACAATTTATTTATGGAACATTTTCAATAATATATGAATCATGTGCACGTATTTTGGTACAATAACAGCTGTACATATCTTTGTGGATCAATCTACAACTGCAAGGAAATGATATTAAGCACTTTTTATGGAACATTCCAGCTATATGTTTTATGGGTAATCCATACAGTTTCGTTGATCGCCTTACGCTAAGATATATAACGGTACTTTTTGAAAGGCATTTTTATTGCTACATTTCCAGAATAAATTATGGGTCACTTGTGATAAATTTTCTGGATCATAATCCATTTTATTGCGGATATTGACCAGGGTTTTATGGGTCATGAAATGCGTTTTTGTGGAACAATTTTTAAGTTTTTAATGTATCATTTATTGGATTTTTTATATGCAAAAAGTAATGTTTGCCGTTGGTGAGTACCTGGTTAGGTGTAGATCCAAATTGTTCGTTCGCCATGCTCGTCGGACCACCCTATCTTGGAACAAATAAACCACTGTCCCATTTTTTAAGTGACTACAGCGGCATCCGTACTGTTGGTCTAAGTTGGCTCTCAGCCATTGATTTTGACCCAATTGACCCAATAACATCCTTACTGTTGCTTTAAACCGGTCAAAATCCGCTCTTTAGCATTATTAAAAATTATTTTCCCAATAAAAACCACAATTACATTTTGTGAATAGCCCCAATAGCATCCTTACTGTTGGTTTAAATCGGTTCAAATCGGATATCGGTACTAACTTTCAAATATTTCACTTGCCAGCTTATCGTTAACCAAAAGGAACCGTGCTGCTACCCAATCGTGTTATCTAAAATCTCAGTGATTTCTCGTGGAAGTGCAGAGGTGTTATCGGCTTCCAATAAAGCGAGTATCACGTCAACATATTCCTACCCTTTCCTTACTTGACCTGCATTTGGACGGGGCCGGCGCCGGTATTGCTTAGTTTGAGATCATCAGTTATTACACATTGGAGATGTATGTTAGTCCCAAGCATCATCTGTTGGCTCTCTGTGTAATAACAGCTGATCTGGCAAAAACGGAGTAGCAACCTCAGGCGGTCAATCATGCTCATAATTTTGCGTCATTTTAACACATCAGGTGGTGGATGTTATAATAAAATTTTAACAACTGTTACAATATCATAAAAGTTTCGTTATACATGTGTAGTTGTCGTTTAAAATGGCGGGGTTTCTAGTAGGTTAATGGATTAGTAGGGAAATAGATTTTAAAATTAATTGTTTTATCCAGTAGAGAAACTTGAATTTAAAACATACAAATATTGCTTGCAATTAATAGCTGGCTAGTTTTTTTTTCAAAATTAATTTCAAATCAAAATAGATTCATAAGACTAATAAAGTCCATTAATGGTAGGTTGACAGTACTTCTAATAAAACTTCAAAGTTAGAGCATTAGATGGTTACATTTCTCCAGTTCGAACGAAATCTCGAACCTTCCTCTTGATGGAGCCCATCAGCGTCAGCACAGTGGAAACGGACTCATAATCAGCGCAGTTCTTCCATTTTCCTCACATTTGCTGGATGTTCTTGATTGTCCCGCCGCTTCGTCGAAGTCGATGCTTTGAAGTTGCCCAGTATTTTTCGATTGGTCGAAATTCCAGGCAATTCGGAGGATTAAATAGCTTGGGGACAAAATCGTTCGTGTTAGCAGCATAACACTTCAGCCGACGTCGGTGGTGCAGTGGTAAGCCTGACTGCTACTTGGCACCCCTGTGGGTCTGGATTCAATCGACGTCGACGTCGGTTATTTTTCTGAGGCGAAAACATCTTGGTCACGCCTTCCTTCGGAAAGGGGAAGTAAAGACGTTGGTCCCGGTTCATAGTCATGAGTCGATAGGTAGGGTCCAGATGGTGGAGCCGTCTCCCTGGCATCGGTGATTGTCACCATGTGAGGAAATAGGCCGACGGAAAATAAATAAATTTTAAAAAAAATAACACTTCAGAATCACCTTAGATTGATGTGTATTTGGGATGTCATCGTTGAGGATGTGACGAATGGTTCTGTTTTCAAGCAACAGCTGCAAATCCCGATCACGGCCTTCTCCGCGAACATGTCGGCAAACACGAAATTGAATCTTTCCGACACGTCCCCAGGTTTAGTAGCGATGTAAAACTTTTGACCGGGAAGCTGCTCAAAATAGAGTTTGACGTATGTTTTGTCATCGATCAAAGGGCAGCCCTTGTGTTTTGTCATATTGCTTTTTATCTGTTGAAATGCTATCATTACACTTTTTTTGTATAATGCACGAAATGAATTGAAAATGAAAAACCAGCCAATCACTGCTTCTCTATTATCGTACTCATGCATGATGGTGTTGCTGCTGGCATGGGCGGGAATAATTTACCGATCCCAAAATTAAAATTAAAGCACTGTTGAGAGTTCACTTCATGCTAAGCAGCAGTGTTGGAATTCTCACAAAAATATCAGTTCATCGTGTGATACCTTTTCAGTTGCGAACTTCCCGTTGCTTGTTTCACACGCGAACGTTTCTTGAGTGAACTTTCTGGGATGAGAGAATGAAACATCGCGAACTTTTTCTACTCGAAGCACCGACGCGAGGATATGAATAAAATCAGATCTTTTTTTTGCTCTATATCATTACACCACATTCGTTCTTGAACAGCAAACTGCGCATTTCATGGAAATGTCATCTTGACAGACAGATATCTCGCATAAATGATATCCCGCATGACGGCTGTGTGGCCGGGGAGGTTGGGTTGAACTTGTCCTCAATGCGTCACGCCATTCCAGAAGAAGTTTCCTACCACTCGACTTTTGCGGTCGCACAATACTTAAAAAAACAAACATCTCAACTCATGTGAACATTGCCTACACATACTCACTAGAGAAAAAGAACAAAGCCGAGGAGATATTTGGTTGGATCGGATCTCGAATACAAAAGATCTTTCGCAATGAGAACTGAAACATTTCCTCACTCTGCACTTTCATGAACTTAAGATTGAAGTTCGTTCGCGAACTTCAAGAGCCAAGTTCCTCGGTGATATATTATTGCACTGAGTAAAGAGTGGACGTTTTTTGAAAATGATTTTTCCAACACTGCTAAGGAGTGTATCAAATATAAGCTATCCACATACATTTGCGTTGTACGCATGTATTTGTGATGGTTTTTTATGCTCTGAACACTGCATGCTGTGCGTTTGACTGTCAGTTTTCTTTTGTTTACTTGTTTGTGCGGTTCAAATTCTACGTTTTCAAAATGTCGCGTATTGAAAAGGAAGTGAAAATTAAGGTTCTGGACACATGGCTAAGTGAGAAGGGTATTACTATGCGAAAATTGGCGAAGCGGTTTGGAATTCATCATGCGAGTGTTAAAACCATCATTAATAAGTTTGGGGAACACTATTCTTTGGATGAGCTACCAGGAAGAGGCAGAAAACCCGGTTCTTCCAACCCGAAACTGGAGCAGAAAGTGGTATCTCTAATCATGAAGAACAAATCAATGTCAATACGTGATTTGGCCAAACAAGCAGGAACGAGTGTCGGAATGATCCAGCGAATCAAGAAGCGAAACCACCTGAAGACCTACAAGAAGCAGAATATCTCGAAACAAAGTGCATAACAGAAGAAGCGAGCAGCAACAAAGGCCCGGAAAATGTATTCACGTCTTTTGCAGCATCCGGATGCATGCGTTTTGATGGACGATGAGACCTATGTAAAGGAGGCCTCAAGCACCCTTCCAGTTCCACAATACTTTACTGCCGTCGTTGGGGAGGATGTGAGCGATGCGGACAGGTCGATTCAAGTGGAGAAATTCGGTCGAAAGGTACTGGTATGGCAAGCAATATGTTCCTGTGGTTTGAAGTCCACCATTTTTTACACTACCGGAACTATAAATGCGGAAATCTATCGATCTGAGTTCTCCAGAAGAGATTGTTGCCTTTATATAAGATGCATAGTACACCTCCACTGTTTTGGCCAGATTTGGAGTCGGCTCACTATGCCAAAACCACTCTCAATTGGCTTGCGGAAAAGGGTATAGATTTCGTTGAGAAAAATATCAATCCACCAAATTGCCCTCAGCTTCGACCCATCGAACGTTACTGGGCAATCGTGAAGAGGGTCTTCAAGAAGATTGGTAAGGCAGCTGGGAACATGCAGGAGTTCAAAAAAATTTGGGCTCAAGCGTCCAAAAAATGCGATGCAACACTTGTCCGGAAAATTCATGAAGGAATAACTTAAATTTCATCCAGTCTTCATTATGTTCAAGTTTAACCTCGTACAATAAAGTATAATTTTTTTGTATGAATAAAATATCGGTTTTCAACAGAATTTGAAAGAAAGTTTGTGGATAGCTTATTTTCGATACACTCCTTAATTAATCAATTATCTTCTCACAAGTCAGCATGCCCTAGTGAGATCAATCACGACTTCAGTAATAGCTCGCTCCAAGAATAACGGACCGAATCGCTCGTGAACATTAAAAAAACGCTGGTTAACTCCACGTGGGTACATTTCGAGTCGATATAGTAGATATGTCTGTCATCCAGAGAGATTAGAGAGACGTTTCTTGTTAAATTTGTAACAAAATATTTAGAGCTACGAATTTTTGTACTGATATCGTACGTTGCATGAATGTTCTTCCTGTGTCAACAAGTGCTTCATGCTTTTGACAGTTGCGCGTGTGCCATTAAATGCGAAGGTATCTTCATAAAAACAACAAATTTGTTTCATTTCAGAAGACAACGAATAGATTCGTTAGTTCTACCTTCGATTTTGTAATATAAACTGAAATTTATTTTCAGTGTATACCTTACATATTGCCTGTCACATATTCTTGATTAAGTAACAGCAGTCTCTGTGAATGTGGACAAGGTTACCAGGACGCAAATGACATTATTTGGTCATGTGCTGAGCTTCGTGGAGTCAGATCTGAGCATTATGATTCCCTTCGGGCTCGAGGTAGACAACCCAACCCCCCTCTACGTGATCTGGAGTTTATGAAACTCAATTATAGTGTTTTTAACTAACATCAGCCTTGATAGTAGATGTAGTTTAACATGTTCGTTAAGTATTAGATTTTTTAATCTTTTGTTTGTGTGTGTGTTTTTTTTTCTCTTCAAAATGTTCAGTCAAAGAAAAAAGAAAATTTGTTAGTTGTAAAGCCTTGCGCAATTTAGAATTTAACATAAATGTGTTACGTAAAGCAAACGTCGAATTCCCACCACCTTCCCATCCGTTAGATTGTTATTCCTACTAATCTCGATACGGCCACGAGTAATCGGTTCTATTCTCCTATCTTTAGTTTTCAGATAAATATTGTTTATGTATACATGAAAACTTGGATCTGTAGAGTTGATTCAATTGAATGAATCAGAACAAAACAACAACAACCACGAAATCACAGTGAAGTTTCACACCTATGGCCATTTGACCTAATCTGCTTGTGATACGGCAAATGGTTTAATGAAGGTTCTCAAGGGGTCATAATACCTTTCACTAGAACATTTTCAAAATAGTTATGGTCTTATAAAGGTTTTATTAACTTGTTTTCACAACCGTCTAGAGAGGGCCACTTTGTACAAATTTCGCTTTAAAGGAGTATAGATGAGATAAACAAAACAGTTTTGAATGTAGTTTTACCAACAAAGCCGGGAAGCGTGCTATACGGCTGGAATAAAACTAAAATTGTTACTTGGGATGTGACCATCATCCGAAAAGGCCTTGTCACTAGAATAGGTTTACTGAAGACAGCAATGTACTGTTTGGTCGAGGCTCTTGAGATACAACATAAACAATCTGGAAAACGATATACACATTAACGTCACGTAGTGAGTGAATTCTGAACATATGTGATCACCACCTGGTCATTAGAACAAGATTTCACAAGGAAGCAATGTCCTAACTGGTAAGGCTCTCGAGAAACAGCATAAGCAAAATAGAAGCCCATATGCATACTAGCGCCACGTATGGAGAGAATTCCGAAGATATGTAACCACCATGTGGAAGGGCTTGGTCATTACAACAAGTTTGCTAAATAAAGCAAAGTCCTAACTATTAGGCACTGGAGATATGGCAATAAGCAACTGTAAGGTCATATGCACACTTCATGTAGTTAGTAAATTTTAAACATAAAGTGACCATTTTTAGGAAGGACTTTATCATTAGGACAAGTTTACTGCTGACTGATATGGCATAACTGGTGTGGCTCTCGAGTTATCCTGGGATGAAACCAATTACTAGTTATCCCAAAGCGTCAATGCACTCACTTATAGTAACGCAAATGTAAAGCGGCTCTAGTGGTGTGTTCCCAAGTAACCATTAAGCACTAAAAGTGGCATTATATCTGCATTATATCTGCATATAAAGCAGCACTTAAATGTCTTGAAGCTCTATATTCAGATATAATGCTAATACAATGCTAAAAAAGGCGAAATAACGCGAAATGTGGCGACGTGTAAATGCATTGAGCGGCAGAAAAAGAGCACAAGGGATTGGGATTCGTCAAAAAGACGTCGTATCACGGTATCCAAGCTTCGTGTCGAATGCATTAGGACAATACTTCTCGGAATTCTCATCCAACGCAGCATACGATCAGAACTTTCTATTGACACAAGCAAAAAGCGCATTGCACACCCACGAGTCTAGAGGTACCTGATGATGTAAACGACTGTGACTTCAACAAACTCTTCACAATTACAGAACTATTGTACGCAAAGGATTCCGCTCAAGGAAAGTCTGCAGGACCAGATGACATCAGCTAAAGAGTGATACGGTCAAAATTTGGTCAAGGGAAAACGCGTGTAAATCGGTGAAATCGTTTATTTAAAAAATCAAATTAAATTTCTTTTCAAGTTCAATTAGTATAAAATTCAGGAAAAATATTCAGTTAGGCTTCCGCTTTTCCAAATCCGAATTGCCGGACCTTACGCTTGACCCCTGCCATCAGATTTTGTACAGCCACCTTGTCCACCTTCTTCGCCGCAGAAAGCCAGTTTGCCTTGAACTGCTGCTCGTCCTTAGCAGTTTTTGGTCTTCTTTAGGTTCCGCTTGACAATAGCCCAGTATTTCTCAATTGGGCGGAGCTCTGGCGTGTTGGGAGGGTTCTTGTCCCTGGGAACCACCTGCACGTTGTTGGCGGCGTACCACTCCATGGCCTTTTTTACCGTAATGGCAAGATGCCAAATCCGGCCAAACAGTACGGAACAACCGTGTTTCTTCAGGAAAGGCAGCAGACGTTTATTCAAACACTCTTTCACGTAAATTTCTTGGTTGACAGTCCCGGAAGCTATGAAAATGCTGCTTTTCAAGCCACAGGTACAGATGGCTTGCCAAACCAGATATTTCTTTGCGAACTTTGACAGTTTCGTGTGCTTGAAAATATCTGCTACCTTTCCCCTTCCTTTTGCCGTATAAAACTCCTGTCCCGGAAGCTGCTTGTAGTCGGCTTTGACGTAGGTTTCGTCGTCCATTACCACGCAGTCAAACTTCGTCCAGCATCGTCGTGTACAGCCTCCGGGATCGCGCTTCTGGCCGTCGTATTTTGTTTATCATCGCGATTTGGAGTCACTACCTTCTTGTAAGTCGATAGTCCGGCTCGTTTTTGGCTCGATGCACGGTTGTAGACGATACACCCAGCTTATTTGCGGCATCTCGGAGAGATAGGTTAGGGTTTCGCTTGAAACTACCGGCAACTCTCTTTGTCGTCTCAGCGGCTTCCGGTTTTCGATTTCCCCCCGATCCAGACTTCCTGGCTGTCGACAAACGTTCCCCAAACACTTTAATTACATTTGTAACGGTTGATTTGGCAACTTTTAGCGATTTTGCCAACTTTGCGTGCGAGTAGCTCGGATTTTCGCGATGCGCAAGCAAAATTTTGATACGCTGCTCTTCTTGCTTGGACGGCATTTTGACAACTGAAGAGTGAATTCCAAAAATCAAAATAGGAACAACATTCTACACACACACACCTTCAAAATGAGGGGTGTTCAGGTTTTTAAATGCAAAATTGAAAGAAATACGTCAAGTTGATATTGACCAAATTTTGACCGAATCGCCCTTATCCCCTCGAAACGGCTTCGTTGCTTTCAAAACCTCTTTCTTAGATAGTATCAACCAGATATGGACCGAAAGGTATGTCTCCAAAAAACTGGCAGCATAGTTTGGCGGTTCCGATACCGAAAAAGAAAATTGATCGACTGACCCCGGGATTATCGCCCCATAGCCCTCACAAATTGTGCTTCGAAGATCATGGAACGTATGGTGAACAGGCGCCTTGTTACCGTTCTCAGAGAGCGGAACCTCTTGGATCAACGTCAACATGCTTTCCTGAAGGATAGAGGAACTGGATCTTATCTCGCAGCACTGGGTCAAACCATCGATGATGCTCTAGCAAACGACTTATATGTCGATATAGCGGCCTAAGATTTATCAAGGCCTATAACAGAGTTTGGCGACCTGGAGTCGTGCGGCAGCTCATCGACTGGGGTGCCATCGGAAATATGGGAAAATTTGTCCAAGGCTTTTTTCAAAATCGAACATTCCAAGTTTTGTTAGGTAACTCGCGTTCCAATACGTTTGAGGAGGAAACAGGTGTTCCACAAGGTACCGTGCTAGACGTAACTTTATTTATGATAGCAATGAATTCGGTTTTCGACACCTTACCAAAGGGCACATTCATATACGTGTATGCTGATGATATTGTTATTGTTGTGGTCTGGTAAGAAGCCCAAAATAATCCGAAGAGAAGCTGCAAGCGGCCGTGAGGAGCAGCCGCAAAATGGGCAGGTAAAGTCGACTTTACCATGGCAGCAGAAAAATGTTCAATCTCGCATTGTTGTGTTTCAAGACACGTTAGCGGAAGACACAAGACCAACAACCGCAAATCACTGTATACAGTTGGCTCCGAGTATCGTCACTGAGTAAACTGCTTTAGTGGGCTGCGATCACAATTCGAGCATACCAAGACATGATTGTAGCTTTCAGTCCAGTCTACAACAAGGTAATACGAATCACCTCAGGGTTACTTCCTAGCTCACCCAACCTCGCCTCATGTGTAGAAGCTGGTATCCCTCCGTTTCCATTTATACTAACGATTGCAGCAGCCTCTAGAACTATAAGTTACCTGGAGAAAACGTACGGCGATTGTGAAAATATATTCATCCTTGAAAAAGCCAAAAATCTCGTCAGGGAGTATGCCACCATGGATTTCCCCCCAGTAGCGCAAGTCTATCGGGTTGGAGACCGCCGATGGAACCAGACTGGACCCAATATTGACTGGACAATAAAGCGTGCAGTCCGTGCCGGGGACTCACCCACTAAAATCTCCGCTGAACTCAACAACCTACTGAACAACAAGTACAGTACCCACGTAAACATTTTCACGGATGGTTCTCGAGCGAATGAGACCGTTGGAATAGGAGTCTACAGCTCCACGCTTCATATCGCACGAAGAGTTCCTGATGAATTATCCGTATTTTCTGCAGAGGCCACCGCTATATATCTTGCCCTCATGAATATCAACAATCCAAAAATGCAAACAATAATTCTATCGGACTCAGCTAGTGTTTTGTCAGCCTTGGAAAACCCCAAACAAATGCATCCACTGATACAGTTAATCGAAGCACGGATTCCCTCTAACACTACGCTCTGTTGGATACCAGCACACTGTGGCATAAAGGGCAACGAAGAAGCAGACCGCCTAGCATCCCTTGGAAGAGGCTCGGCAATGTGGAACCTTCAAGTACCTGGACACGATGTACGCAGCGCGATTATACGTGGTGTTCATCGTACGTGGCATCTACAGTGGCTTTCAAACTGAGATATTTTCCTTAGAAGGATCAAAGCTGATATTGGACAGTGGAACGACCGTGAGGATCGCAGAGAACAACAAACATTGTCCCGCCTGGTCATACCAGAACAACTCACCCGCATTATATATCAACTAAACTCAAGCCAACCTATTATATTTGCGTTGTACCACTAACCGTTGAACATATACTAGTTAACTGTCCCCAATACGAAGCAACAAGAGTCAGCTTGAATCTACACACCAGTATCAATAGTATCCTTCAAAATGATCCAGTTGAAGAAACAAAACTTATAAATTTCCTGAAAAACATTAACTTATACTCCAGCACTTAATTGAACTGAATTGTACTCTTTATAAATATATTTTTCTCTTCGTAAAAGAGGTGAACCAGCCTTAGGCCCTGAAAACCTCTATAATAAACGAATAAAAAAAATTAAAAAAATGTATGGAGAAAAGTCTACAAGTGGGAGGAGGACTCTGAGATTTTCAAAAGTGAGTCTACTTGGTTTATGGACAGGCGCATATAAATTTCGAAATGTCAGAAATGAAATTCAATAACCACAATGAATATTAACTATCTGTCGGGATCGGAATATATGCAAGGGCAATCCAGTCTAGGGTTTTCTTGCTCAACATTGCAGACATCTATTGTTATGGAACGATGATGACGACCCTGGTTGATCCGTGTTCGTATTAGGATTCAAAATCACTTAACAAGAGATGATATTCAGATTTCATCTAATGGAATTCATGCTTACCGATTGAATATCAAAACGACAGTGACAGCAGATTTTAGACCCGCACTTGGAGTCGATTTAATTCATTGCAGAAAACAAAATTCAGTTGTCATAGAAGTGACAGCGGTAACCATGAAAACCGGGAATGTAAACATCATCATTTCGCTGGGGTAACATCATTTTCACTTTTCATGGATATTTTATGAAAATCCAAGGGACTGCTTGAAGCAACTTAGATAGACCTCATTTCCCCTATTAGTAAAAATCTACTAAGCTGCGAGTATCATTATGACGATTGCGTTGTGTTCGGTCCGTATTAAGCGTAAAGACCGGTAACTGACTGTAATAACATAATTGAGAATTAGTAACTTGTAGTAGATTGTTGATTTACTGTAATTTATTGAAGTTTTTTTTCTATTTTGAAATACATTAGCTCACATATTAATAAGAGTAACGAAGGCAAACAGTTGTGGTGGATAGAGTTGGTATGCAACAATAATGTTTAAAATGTAAGATGACATTACAACTCGAGAGATGCGCAAATCATATTATGTCTACAAATACATTTTCGAGTAAAATATTTGCGTGATCTTGATGAAACTTCTAATAAAAAACAATACTTCATCTGGCTAGCAACGCAGTGTAAACAAGGATTCCACTTGCTATAAATACAAGCTGCTCGCGCTCATTGAGACCTTCTTGTGACGGATTTCGGAAGAAGCGAGCGAGTCATCGGCGGCAACGGACGTATCCAGCAGCAAGAGTTCCGGAAACGACACGACAACCATTGATTCAAGACAAGGGATTTGATCTTCGGCCCAATCGAGCAAATCTTTCAAATAAGAAATTTTCCTCGCTTCCAGCTGACAACTTCACACCTTTCACCTCCCCAGTTTATTCTATTTGCCCAAATGTGCCAAACAAAATTCATTCTACTGCATCATCTAGAATAGTTTCTCATTCTAATCCTTAAACTTGTACACCATACATTTCCTCGTCACGGGGCACAGCTGCCAATAGGAAATCCAAAATTAAAAGACTGTCAAAATCTGTGTGTTGTTGCAAAAGTTTTCACTCTTATCAGACAACACTCGCTCTTCCAATTCGCACTGGCACTAACCATGAAATCCGGGATGAAAGCCGTAACATGTAAGAACGGATTTAATCCCGAACACTTTGCTACAAGTGCATTTTTCTTTCATGCCAACAGCATTACTTGCATATGTACCGATGTTTCAGTTTTCTTCTCTTTGTTACTGTTTTCCGATTATTCAACATTCTCCCAGAACTAGCCAAACTTTGACTAGCAAAAAATGGTTAAAACTTTATCGAGAAAGCGGCTAGAACACTACATTCAACCACACAGGTGAAAAAAAGGCTAATTCAGGTGCTGACTTTGCGGGAAGAAGAGCTGATTTCTCGCTTTCAACTTTATCTATTGCTCTCGGACGAATTAACCTCTCTTCAAGTAGCTGACATAAGTACATGCCACTGTGGGAAAAGTGCTAAAAGAACAAGCAAAGGAAAAGTTGTAGATTTGGCAAATACCTTAATTTGATGCTGCTAGCGGCGAGGTTCCCTCATACTCATACACGTAAGATAAACATTTGGCAGCGGTAGAGAGAGTTTTATCTGTCTCATTGGCTGAGTGTCTGCAAGCAATAAAAAGAGCAATCAAACCCCTTGGGAAGGCTGGCGTTGTAATGCCAAGGTAAGCATGTTTGAATTTACTTCTGTTTCGATGGTTCTTTTCTATAATTTCACACACACAAATCAGCCGAATATCTTTTAATTAACATCTTGTAATTAGTTTCATATTTCATTGGATTTTTCCACAAAATCAGTTTACGTCAGTTTTTTCTCTGATGAATCTATTCGGTGTCCAATTTTCCATTCAGCAATGTCCACCAAATCCAGTGTGTAGCAAATAACCACAAATGTCTGTAAATGTTACCACCAAAGCGCAATCACGCGTAGAATAACATCGGATTCAGTCGCTCAGCTTGCATAAACATAGCGCAAGCCACCAAAACAGCCAGTCACTATATCGTTTACATTATGCTCCAGGTGCTAAAAATTTATTCTTTCCGCATTCTTCCTCACCACTGTGTTGGTCGTTATCCTTAGCGCTGGGAGCTGGTCGTTATGAACATACCATACTTGTATTCTACGGCCGACTTCCAGCGCCCACCGCAATCCGGCGCTCGTTCGGTGTTTAATTTTTGATAAGCTTCTTCCCGCGGGGAAAACTGCGTTCGCCGCCGTTCCCTGGTCAAATAGTCAACTCTTTCCTCGAGTACCTCCGGTGCTATACACCAGAGAAGTGTCCAAAGGATGTTCACGTTTCAAGTACAATTAATTTCTTTCAAAATGACCACGATTATACAGTTCCGTTCCAGCATGGCACCAAACAATATCCTCCGGTCTTTCAAGAAAAGAAAATACACAATTGCCTCTCGATATAGCGGGCACGTTTCATCTCGAAACTTTAGAGACCCCATACTGTCGTTCGTCGTTATCTGATGTAAATTAAAGCGCATTCAATTTGAATCTTCCGACCAGCTGAAGCCGGATGGCAGCCGGCGACGCGGCGGTGGCTAAACAAATATTTGACTTTGGGCTGCTGTTTACACGAACATGGCTAACATTTCCTCCCGGCAAGGCGTAATGGTGCAGAACTGAATGATATTGGTTTAGATAAACTATTTGTGAGAAGGGGGTTTATAATTAAGGAGGTAGCTATCAGTATATTCGCGAAAAAGGTGTTTGTAGAAGTAGTGGATGTTTACTTTCACAATTAGATTTGAAGTTTGTTTGAAGTTACTCTCATGCTGTAATATAATGTGGCTTTGGAAATATCTTCGCAGATTCTTTTGCAAATATAGCTATGAAAAACTGATTGATATTGGAGCTGGAATTTTTCGCTTCACTCTGGAAGTTGACTGCTGGAAGTGCTAGACGTTTGATCGATAGCAAAAAAAAATAACAAGCTGGTATCATATAAGTAACAAGTTCTGTTATCCCAAATATCGGTTTGATTTCCACTGTTATCGCTTAACAAATTTAGTAATCACCATTTGCTAATTTTGTCATCATATGCTATCATTTTCAACATATAATTTTTGACGACCGTTACTAGTTGAATGCAAAACTATAAATATAACCAGCATATATCAACAAGAAATTATTAAAAGAATTATTTTAGATATTATCGTGAGAATTTGATTTCTAATTGATAACATAATTTAAAAATATTTCAATGAATTTGTTAATAATACAGGATTTATTATCAAGATTTTCGCAGTGATAATAAAATAAGCTATCATTATGATATTCAACAAGTATTTCGAAGCTAATTTTATTCTGTTATTTTGCCTGTTTATTCAGCCTGAATGATAACACACCTAAGTGATCAAACAATGACAACCTACCCTAACCAAGTAGAACTACAAAATTATATCAAATAAATAACAAGTTTTGTTATCTCAGATATCATGTTGAACTCACTTGTGATCGTATAACAAATTTAGTTATCATTATTGAAATTTTTTGTTGAAAATTAATTCGTAATTCAACTTAAACAAACAGTTAAATCATAAAAACTCCGCGTATTTTGTGAACGACGAAGTGAATATAATCGATTCCCTCCCAAAATATTACTAAATATATTCGTGCTGTTCCACGCGAAAAGGATGATGTGGAAATATTTGCCGAATAGCGGAGAGCTTCTTCTTTAGAGACATAAATGCATCCTTTAGCATCACAGGGTGGCCGTCCACATGAAGACTGAACATCAGCAACAATTTTCGGTGAGATCTATCCGATTATAACTATATTTGAACAATACTACTAAATACGTACCATCGTCAAAACAATATGTCTTGATGATGGAAGTGTATGCACAATACTAATTTCCATTTGATGTTTGTATTGTGTCTATGCGGGGCTGGTTGTAAGTGAAAGTGACCTCGGAATGGACGTGAGTAACCAGGCATTCTGAAATGGGTCACTGGAACTCAACAGAGCTATCACCTTCAAACTCTCGGGCTAAAAATGTTTGTCGTGTCGACAAATGTTCGTTTAACTGCAAACATTTTTCTTCCATAAAAACACTGCCGGACGGTGGGCGTAGGATTGTTCATAGATATACACACACATTATTGAAATTTTTTGCTATCAACAATTTTTATAGACGATTTTTGATAAACATTACTGAATTCTACCAGCATGCTGACGAAGGCTGAATACTACTGGTAACCATATACATGAAATTGAGCTTTTCATCAGAAACACTATTTCAGTTATATGTGTGTGAGTTTGATATCATGTTTATAACATAATTTGAAATTTTCTCAAGAAATTTGTTCATATCATAAAATTTGTTACCAAAATGAACTCGATGATAATAAAACGAGTTAATATTGTGATAGCCAAGGAATATTTATTTTTTAACTCTTGTGTTATTTTGGCTGTTTATTCAACATAAGTGATAACATATTGAGTGATCAGGCACTGATAATCTGATATTAGAACTTATTATCAATTTGGTATAAATCTGTGCTCGGGTGGTCTCACAATTTTTAATCAATAAGGTTACCCAAGCAAAGTAAAATAACAAACTGATATCAAATAAGTAACAAGTTTTGTTATCTCAGTTATCATTTTGAGCTCATCTGTTATCGCATAACAAATTTCGTTATCAATATTGACAAATTTTGTTATCATCTGTTATCAATTTTTAAAGTCGAATTTTGAGGAACGTTACTGAGTTCAACCAGCATGCTGACGAAAGCTGAATATTACCAGCATGTGATGGATATGAAATTGAGCTTTTCATCAGAAGCACTACTTCAGTTATTAGTGATCAAACTTGATATCATGTTGATAACATAATTTGAAATTCTCTCAAGAAATTTTTTCATATCATAAAATTGCATATCAAAACGAACTAAAACGCCAAGGTGTAAGAGGAATAATGATTGAAGAAGAGATTGCTGCCACTTGACAGAGAGTATATGGTCAGAAAAGATGTGGTTCTGGCTGGATTTCGCCAAGCCAAAATCTTTCGCTGACTACGCTAAGTCGGTTCTACAGTGGTTAGCAAACAATAATGTACAATTCATGAAAAATGACATCAATCCACTGCCAATTGAACGGTATTGGGCGATTTTCAAGCGGCACTTTTGGAAGAATTGTACAGTGTCCCAAAACATGCAGGAGTTCCAGAAAAATAGGACAGCAGCCACCAGGAAAGTCACAAAAGCAACTGTGCAGAATTCAGTGAAGAATGTCAAGCCCAAAGTTCCAGCGTTGGTGTTTACTACGGTATTTACTATCGGTAGTGTTTACTAGACAGCGGTCCCAGCTTAACTGCGTCTCAAGCTATTGGGAAAAGACATTACTCAATATTTAAGCTTGAAAAACCTTGCAATCATGTTTGCAACCAACTTGCATTTCTTTTTCTATTTAAGATTAGATTTCATTTTCAGTTTCAATCTTTATTAATAATCCAACATGAATTTCATGAAAAACATGAATCCAAGATCAATTTAATTTCAATTTCAATTTCCACCTCAATTTCAATCATAATTTTCTCTACATTTAATTTCAACATAGATTTCAATTTAGATTTTCATTTCCATTACCATTCAAAATTCTTTTTCGATTACAACGACAGTTTCAATTTCAAACTTTAACTTTAACTTTAATTTCAATTTCCATTTTAACTTCAATTTCAAATTTCAATTCGAATATAAAATTCCATATTGATTAACAATGTCAACCTCTACTTCGTTCAATTTTCTATTACAATATCAACCTCAATTTCATTCGATTTTCAACTTCTTCACCAGTTTTAATTTCAGTTTAAGTTTCTGTTTCTGTTTCAGTTTCAGTTCCAGTTTCCGTTTCAGTTTCAGTGTCAGTTTCAGATTCAGTTTCAGTTTCAGTTTTAGTTCCAGTTTTAGTATCAGTTTCAGTTTCAGTTCCAGTTTCAGTTTCAGGTTTAAGGTTTCAGATTTCAGGTTTCAGTTTGATTTTGAGTTTGAGCTTCAGTTAAGTTTAGGTTTCAGATACAGTTCAGTTTCAATTTCAGTTTGAGTTTCAGTTGCAATTTCAGATTCAGTTTCAGTTTCAGTTTCAGTTTCAGTTTCAGTTTTAGTTTGAGCTTCAGTTTCAGGTAACAGTTTCAGTTTCGGTTTCAGTTTCAGATTCATTTTCAGTTTCAGTGTCAGTTTGAATTTCAGTTTCAGCATCAATTTTGGTTTCAGTTTATGTTTAAGTTTCAGTTTCAAGTTGAAGATTTCAGGTTTTAGTTTCAGTTTCAGTTCCAGTTTCATTTGCTAGGGGTGACCCCAGCGTAGTGGTTAGTATCCACACCTCTCACGCCAAAGTCACGAGTTCGTATCTCACTCTCGGACAAATGGGACGGGACATGAACCAGCCCTGGGCTGAAAATCTCGATAATCAAGGAACTAAAACAAAAGTTCCTGTTTCAGTTTCAGTTTATGTTTCTGTTTTAGTTTCAGCATCAGTTTCTGTTTCTGTTTCAGTTTCAATTTCAATTTCAATTTCAATTCCAATAGCAGCTTCAATATCAACTCCAACTTCCATTTTCATATATACACTCAGTAGTAATTAGTTGACAAAATTTGAACAGCTCATTAAGTGGTTTGACTATAGCTGGCGTCAGCGTTGACGCTCAACATGAGTATTTCCCGCTTTCACACGATATTTACCATGCTGAACTATCGGTGCAGAAACAAAGCTGAGGTGAATTCATCTTATTGATTCGGCCCAAATTTGTAGGATGACAACGCCTCATTGCTTTGTTTTTGCCCCGATAGTTCATCATGGTAAATATCGTGTGAAAACGAGAAATACTCATTTTGGAGCGTCAACTTTGACGCCAGCTGTAGTCCAAACCACTTAATGAAAACTGTTCAAATTTTGTCCACATTAATCTCTGTATTGTTTTAAGCCTTGAAAAAATTTTTATATCCTACCTAAATTTTTCACAGAAATTGGGATTTTTGTTATGTCAAAAATGACTTTTTTCACATATGTTATAATAACTTCAAATTAATAAATTTCATCAACATAAAATTTTGGTCACTTAAGGTGTATACATTAGTGTTATAGTGTTGTCAAAATTTCAGCCAAATATATTGATAATTGACAAAGTTACAGAAGGTTGAACAACGCGTATTTTGGAACCAAAATTTTGCGCGCCTTTTTTTTTGGTACTGAGTGTATTGTTTTTGTATTAATGCTTCAATTTCCATTTCTATTGCCATTTTCAGTTTAACTGTAACTCTAACTCTAACTCTAACTCTAACTTTAACTCTAACTCTAACTCTAACTCTTACTTTAACTTTAACTTTAACTTTAACTTTAACTTTAACTTTAACTTTAACTTTAACTTTAACTTTAACTTTAACTTTAACTTTAACTTTAACTTTAACTTTAACTTTAACTTTAACTTTAACTTTAACTTTAACTTTAACTTTAACTTTAACTTTAACTTTAACTTTAACTTTAACTTTAACTTTAACTTTAACTTTAACTCTAACTCTAACTCTAACTTTAACTCTAACTCTAACTCTAACTCTAACTCTAACTCTTACTTTAACTCTAACTCTTACTTTTTAACTTTAACTTTAACTTTAACTTTCAACTTTAACTTCTAACTTTAACTTTAACTACACTTTAACTTTAACTTTAACTTTAACTTTAACTTTCAACTTTAACTTCTTTAACTTTAACTTTAACTTTAACTTTAACTTTAACTTTAACTTTCAACTTTAACTTTAACTTTAATTTTAACAACTTTAACTTTAACTTTAACTTCAACATCAACATATTCATCTCATTTTCACCTTCAATTTCATTTTCAATTTCAATTTCGATTTCAATTTCGATTTCAAATTTCAATTTCAATTTCAACAACAATTTCAAAATTAACCTCAATCACATCCTTCATTTTAAATTTCAACCTCAGCCTCCATTTTCACTTCAACATTCCTTTCAACTCCAACTCCCTTTTTTTCGATTTTTTTTCTATCTATATTTCTATTTCCATTTACATTCCCATTACCACTTTCATTTCAACTTCAACTTCAACTTCAACTTGGTATGTGGAACTGCGGATCCCTTAATTTTATCGGAATCCCCCGCATGCTGCCCGATGTACTGAAGGATCGCAGGTTTGGAATCGTAGCGCTGCAGGAGGTGTGTTGGAAAGGATCTACACCGTGTCCAATATATTCTCATACACTTTTTCCTTGCATTGGTGTCGTGCAAATACTCAACATGCTTCACGTATGTGTTGGTGTAGTTTTGCACTATGTTTATACAAACGCTTTTAGGTTATGTCCGATTGTTTTCATTCGGTGTTTTTCTTGTACCAGCGATGAAGGAGTTTCGTGATGTGGTGATAAAAAAGTTTTTGAAAGGTAAGCGCACGGGTGCTATTTTCAGAAATTTGAAAAACCTCGGAGTAAAGCGGGATTTTGTGTACCGAACCATCCGAAGGTACCGTGACACCTGCTCGTTGGATGACCGGAAGAGATCCGGTCGCACTCGTACGGTGTGGACTGCATGAGTTGTTAAAGTGGTCAGGGAACGGATTAGACGAAAATCACAGCGCTCTGTACGTAAAATGGCCGCAGATATGAATGTTTCGAGATCGTCAATGCACAATATACTGCAAAATAACCTCGGATTCCAAGCTTTCAAGAACCGTAAGGTTCACGGAGTTTCGGAACCTTCCAAGCGGAACGACTCGAAAGAGCAATTCTGCTTTTGTCGCGGCCACTGGTTTTCATCGAAAAAGGCGTTAAAGTGAATGCCGTATATTATAAAACGGAAGTTTTGGAGAAAGTTGCCAATCCATATGTACAAGAGGTGTTTGGAGATGATCACTATGTGTTTCAGCAGGACGGAGCGCCATGGCATACTGCAAATCTCGATCAGGGTTGGTGCCGAGAAAATTTGTCCGACATTTTGGACAAAAATGAATGGCCTCCCATTCGTATTGTTTCGTATGGTCATACATGCTGGCGAAGTTAAATGACCACAGGACGTCTAATATGAACCAATTCAAATCCGTAATCAAACGAATTTGGGACGAAATGCCGATGGGACGAAATGCCGAAGAGAGAATATATTGGACACGGTGTATGATGCGTACGTTAAGAGGAAATGATACCATCTACCAGAGCTGTGGCACGACACGTGAACAGCTCTCTTTGCTACGGGCAAAATGCAGAAGCGCGTGATCGGGTTGTTTGCCGATCAACGAGAGCATATGCAGGTTGAAGATCAAGGGCCGGCTCTTCAATATCAGCATTTTCAACGTGCGTTGCCGCACTCGGGAAGCACTGATGTTGATAAGGATGCGTTTACGCGCAGTCAGAGCGTGAATAACTACGACCGCTGCCCAAGCTATGACGTCAAGATTATCATAGAAGACTTGAATGCTCAGGTCGGCCAGGATAATGATTTTAGACCGTGAGCGGTCAGTGGTTCTGCGCTCACCAGCAGCAATTTATCGTAGCGCTAACATCGAATCGAACCACCACCTGGTTATGGTAAAACAGCTACCAAAACTATCTGTCGTTAACAACGACGGCCCACCATGATGCAATCCTCGAACGACTGAAGCAACCGGTTGTCGCCACAGCCAACACGCAGTTTATCGACGGAGCATTGCCGAATGAGGTGCTCGATAAACCTGCTCTGTAATAATACCAAAGCTACCATCAACTGCCACAAGCCGATAGAAATGTGTAAGGATATGAAAGAGGGCATTCCCATGGATGTAAGGTGTTGAATAGTAGAAGCAGAACTACGACGAACACCTGAATGGTGCAGAAGACACAAGCGCAGTAGACCAAGACAACGGAAGAAATGAATACGTGAATAAATGAATTCAATGGGAAGGATTCACCGCTCAAGCAAGTTAAGTCAAGAAGTTAAGGCCGCTATCCAACACCTCAAGAATAACAAGGCGGCTGATAAGGATGGTATCGGAGCTGTACTCATCAAAATGGGTCCATAGAAACTGGTCATCTGTCTGCATCGGCTGATACTCTGAAACCTGGGAAAAAGACCAGCTACTGGAGCAGCAAATAAGATCGTAGGAAGTTCTCAGACCGGTTTCACTGACGGACGCGTGATATCGGACCAGATTTTCATTGTACGGCAAATCCTCCAAAAATGACATTAATACCAGGTCCCAGCGCATCATCTGTTCATCAATTTCTAGGTAATGTACGACATTATTGATCGCACTAAACCATGGAGAGTTATGTACGAGAACGACTTTCCAGCAAACTCAAAAAAACTGAAAGACAAGATACACACACGGAAAAAAACCCGTGAACTAGTTCACGGTCCATTTTCAGTTTTGAGAACGCTTTTTTTTCTGTGCACTAAATGGCATAACTTTCGGGAGAACATTCTAGCTAGTTTGAATCACATCGGAAGCTACGACAAGGTGTTGGACTTTCTTGCCTGTTGTTCAACATTACGCTGGATGGTGTCATGCAAACAGCCGAGCTCAACAGCTGGGGTGCGATTTTCACACGATTCAGTCAATTCAGCGCCAACATTAGATTAGGGCGAATTTGCTTTTGTAAACAATGGCTTTCGCAGTCATTTTCTCTTGAATAAAAGGTCACAAATACAAATTAAGCACTCCCTAATGAAGAGGAGCTTTTTCTGTATCCGCTGATATATTCCATTTGAAGGAATTGTATTCAACTTCCGATAATTAAGCAAACAAAGTGTTTGTTCACAAAAGCAGATTCGCCCTAATCAAATGTTGGCGCTGAATTCGTTTGTTTCACGGATGATATGAATGTTTTCGGCAGAAACTTTGGAACGGTGGAAGAATTATACACCCACCTGGAATGCGCCTCAACAACAGGTGGTGAATGTGTCAAAACCAATGTCATATATAACTTCTTTGAAATGAAATGAATCATGATGAACTTTTTAGCACTGAAAGAAGAAACATTTCAAAACAAACTGCTGTCGAACATTCCATAAACGTCCAAATATTAAATGACTCATGCCTCCCCGGGGGGTTTACAGAAGAATTTTCATCTTTTTAAAAACCAATATCTCTAGTGACATTGGATATGTTCATCGATTTGTAAATTACAAATGCTTAACATGTAACATTTACAGACGATGTTCGAAAAACAGAACAAAAAACGGCGAGTGAACGATTACGTGAGAATGGTGATTACGAAATTTAATTGGCGCAATTCAGCAATCACATCAAGAATGTCACATTTTGTCACAAGTACATTGACGTATATTAGCCATACTTATGGCTTTAAGGGAAGATACATGTTTCCTTCCGGTTGCGATTAACTTCTCAAAACAAACAAAGAAACCTTGTTCACACTTCATCGGCTCCCTAACCCCCCCATTATTCGTCCCTTGCCCTTCGGCTGCAACAATCTTGTCAACCAGTTCAGCCTGCATAACTGGCAGCTATACAAATCCCACCTACAACCATCTACCAGTTCTTAAAGACTTAGCCCATATCTCTCGTGACAAATCGATATCTAATGTGAGAGATAGCGCACCCCTTCTTCCATCCCATGTCCCCCCTCAAGCCATCTGTTTGGTGTTTGTAGATGCACATCGCAACAAGAAGTGCCACTTTGCCTTTTGTCTAGAGTAGCATACATAGCATTGATCATAAATATGGGGCAAACATGGCAATCGACGATGATGACGACGACGACGACGGCGACGACAATGATGATGATGGCATCTTTCCCGTCATTCACATGAAGGAAGGCAGTCATATCGCTTGTCGTAACGTTTTATTTTTGCGGCCAAAGCTCCCATCCTTCAACCATTCCTTGCCGTCTGGAGGCACTGACACGCGTGGGACGATGATTTTTATGTTTATCTCCTTCCATCCTCGGGTGGTGTGTACAAGTTCCCTAAACCCACTTTCTCCCCCTCGGGGGATCTCCAGGGATGGATGCTGGGTGGATTTATGCAACAACGATTTCCCAACATGATTCCAATCGGGTGTTTTGGGTTCTTGAACGTCGTCCCCTAATGCGATGACCGGAATGGGTTTTGGGGATTCGTTATTTTTTCCTCGGTTGTGTTTGACTGCTTTTGTCCTTCATCTCACGCGCGCGACTTGCTTCAAAGGGCATCAACTTTTATGCGAAAACAGTTTCGGTTTTGTTGCTGCGGTGTGATTTTTTTTTCTTTTTCTTGAGGGTTCAAATGGTCCTTTAAAGAGTCTCAAATTCTCCACCGAGGGACTGCCAATCGATGACAAAGTGGTCAATCCACTTGCTAATGGACCATTCACCATGCTACAAATATGCAATTATTTGATCCACTTGAGAAAAATGAATTTGGATGAGCATTATAACAAAAGAAAATTGCCAATTACTGGCGAGTTGAAACGACCTTTTATATTTGTGGAAATATAAAAGTTTTGCCCAAGTACAGAGTGAGAAGGCCAATAAAACTTGTTGCTCCAATTTTCTTGCGACATAACCCAACTGAAAACAACTAGCCACGGCGAATGTTTAGTTTTCTGTGCAATTCAATCATCCAAACTGCTATGAATTTTTCAGTAACTTTTAACAAGTTTTTTAATAGTCTTCAAGCACTTCGAGTTTGGCTGTTGCCGCAGAGTATCTTCTTCTTTTTCTCTGTATCATCATCATCATACTTTATCCGCGAGCAGTCGTCTCCTTTGGACGAAAAAGGTGCCGGTAGTTCATCACTTCCCTGCTTCATCTATCGAGAGCGCTTGACAAACATTACACGGAAACACCAGCGGCTGCGTGAGGAAAAGTTTTTCAATCTTCGCTCGAGTTGATCAGCGTGAAAGGGTTTTTCTCTGGGCTCCAATGAATAATGGTATGGACAATGACCGGCACAAAAAGGTACCCAGTGCTGGTTTTTTTAGGGCTAAAATTGCTAGGTTTAGTGGTTTTTGTTTTAAATTCCAAAAATTAATAAGTAACTTAAAAATGGATTTCAACCAATCGTTAATACATGGCAAACAAATTATTTTATAATTGCTTCACTTATAAAGCATTTCTGATCTTAAAAGTAATTTCAAGATTAGTTTGCGACGAAAGATAGAATAAAATGTTAAGAAATCCCTACTGATCACAATTCTATGGCACCCACTGTAGGAGAATGATAGTTCATAAAGTAGTTTTCCGGCGGCAAGGGGAGCATCTGAAGAAATCAGTCGGTATTTTTTGCGGGATTAATTTCAAAAATTTACCCTACGATAATGATAACGATGACGAGAACGATTATTAAAGATTTGTAAAGTTTACATGATGATATCAATGCTGGTGAGTTAGTAGTCTAGCGTACTTGGAATTTATCAGAGCTGTGATGAGGTAAATGGAAAAATAGTCCGAAGACATTCGTTCCGTTTCAGAAGACAACCCAGAATGAGTCGGGATTTGCTTTTGATGGGACAAAATTCCTAGCGCATTCATTAGATTCATTGGTGTTGAAGTGAAGCTCATCTATATACAGGGTGCGGCAGAAAATAATGCGTAAATTTGTTTATTTCTTTCAAATCCCATTTTCCACTAATTCAAGCAATAATATCAACATTTTCGAGAGCAGTTATCTTTATAAAGTCCATTGAACAAATTTATTCAATGTGTCCTCCATTTTTATTAATAACATCCTAGAGAGCATGCCTTTCGGACGTAGTCCTCCGACATTGACTGCCATGTGCCTGTTATGATTGACTTCAGGGTTTGCACACTAGGGTGTGATGTTTTGCAGGCTCGTGGTTCAACATATGCCAATATCGAATAATCCAACGGATTAAGATCTGGACTGCTAAGGGGCCACAAATCCTTCGGCCAAAACTTCATGTTATCGTTCAACTATTGTTGGGTTCGATTTGACGTGTCACACGGCGCTCCATCCTGCTATAGGACAACGTTTTTTTTCTTCGGAGAAGTTGGCATTCACCCAGGGAAGCACTTGGTCCTTTAAAATACCGATATACACCTCGGTATTTATTTTAACTCCAGCATCAATGAAAACAGGCGGCATTTTCAAACCGTTGGACGCCACCAAGCCAAACATCATGACACCAGCCGGATGTTCGGTATGAAATTTTAATTTCACTTTTACCGGAACGTTCTCTATTTTCTGCGGTGAAATGAACCAGTCCGTGTGGCTGTTGGCCACAGCATCGATGCTGAAAAACTTTTCGTTGGAGAACAGGATTACCATTTTTTCCTTCTTCAACAAGGAAAGAAATCTTTTGGAACGAGTCACTCGTAGTTCCTTGACCCGGTCCGAAATCAAGTCGCGTTTCACTCTGGCTCTGGAAGATGCATGCAGGTCTTCTTTGATGATTCTCCACATGGATTTCTCCGAAATATTGGCTTCCTTTGCAAGTTTTCTTATGGAACGCACCGGGTTGCGAGCAATTTTTGCACGGACCGATTTGATCACGTTTGGCGTACGTGCAAAGCGCGGACGTCCACTTTCCGGCTTCCGCTGTTTAGGACCATCCTGCAGGGAGTTTTTATGCGGTAAACTGTTGCCAAATGGCCTACTACTACCTACTACCTTAGCAATCTCTTTCGGCTTCTTTTGGGCAGGCAACAAACTGGTGATCACTTCTTTCGCGAACATTTTGACGAATTTGCAATAAAACAAATAGAATGTCTGGACGCAGCACTTGAAAGTAAACATAAACAAATACACTTTCGAAAGAAATTAGTCACTAGCTATACGAATTAACCTAATACTCAAGTTTGAACATTTTCGCATTAGTTTCTGCCGCACCCTGTATATAAAAATGAAGTTTTGTCTGTCTGTCTGTCTGAACCTTATAAGACTACTGAACCGATCGGTGTGCAAATTTGTACGCAGGGTTTTTTTGGGCCGGGAAAGGTGTTTATGATAGTAAGAGACCCCTCGCATCTCTGCAAAGGGAGGCTCCCATACAAATGAATCACTGATTTCAACATAACTCAAGAATCAATCAAGCAAATGGAGCCACATTTGGTATGTGAAGGTTTTTGATAGCAAGAAATGTTTCAATGGTGGTTTAAGACCCCTCCTCATTCCAAAAGGAGGGGACTCTCATACAAATAAAACACAAGCATCTGCATAATTCAAGAAGTAATCAAGCAAATGGAAACAAATATGGCAGGTTGAGGTTTTTGATGGCAACAAATGTTTCTTAGGTGACTGGAGACCCCTCCCCTTTCTGAAAGGTGAGGGTGCTGCTATACGAATGAAACACACTTTTTTTTTGCATAACTCGATGACTAATCAAGCAAATGGAATCAAGCAAATATTGAAGCAAGAAATGTTTTAATGGTGGTTTAAAACACCTCCATCCTCTGAAAGGAGCGGGGGTGGGAGGTGCTTCCATACAAATTTCAGCATAACTCGAGAAAAAATCATGCAAATGGAACCAAATTTGGCGGGGGGAGGTTTTTGAAGGCAAAAACTATTTCTATGGTGGTTTAAGACCCCTCTCTTTGGAAAAGAGTAGCTCGCATACAAATGAAATACAAATTTCAGCATAACTCGAGAACAAATCAAGAAAATGGAGACAAATTTAGCAGGTGGAAATTTATGAACGTAAATAATGTTTCGATGGTGATTTAAAACTCCTCCCCTTTCTGAAAGGGGGGGCTCACGAACAAATGAAGAACTCGAGAACTAAACAAGCAAATGGAACCAAATTTGGCATGTGGAGGTTTTTTGAAGACAAGAAATGTGTCTACGGTGGTTTGAGACTTCTTCGTCCTCTACAAGGGTGGAGAGGGGGCTCCCATACAAATGCAGGGGTTTTTGGGTCCGGGAAAGGGGGCCATAAAAATAAAACCCAGAATTTCAACATAACTCATGAATTAATCAAACAAAT
>JASCZW010011865.1:0-30520 GCA_034211315.2 Aedes japonicus
TACAGGCAGTTATCGTTGATGCTACGCTTGAATCCGATTCGATTTACGAACTCGTGAAACCTGTCGTTCCAAGCCTTTGATGCTTTAGTCCATAAATGGATTTGCTAAACTTGCACACGCGATTCCCCTCCCCAAATTCATAAGGCCGGCGCCTGAAATTGTTTTGTCTAGCTTGCCGTTCAAGTCGTCGTTTTGACATCCATTTGGTACACTAGGAGGTTTTCCTAGTTGACCAACGCAAGCATCCTCCGGACCGTTGAAATCCTCGCCGGTGGTGCTTCAACCGCTAGGTATCCATATAATCATTCCCATACCGTTGCGTAGATCCTTTCGCCATCAGCCGTGCCTTGTATTTTTGGGTAGAACCATCTGGGTTGAGCTTCAACTTGAATACCCATTTACAATCCACCGGTCTGCGTCCGCTTAGGAAATCGACTAACTCCCACGTGTTGTTATTTTCAGCGTTTAGTATATTCCAGGCAAATATAATCGCTGTATCTCTTCGGGGGATTGCATACACGTCCACTTTTCCGAGATTCCGCAATTTCATTTTTGGTTTCGTTTTCATCCTCTTCAGGCAGGAACTAGTCGTTATCGCTCTGTACTACGTCATCGATTACTGGATCAATTGCGTCCTGTTCTTGAGCCGCTACTTGTTCGGGTTGTTGCGGCAAAACTGCCACAGACTTCGTCGGTACAGTCCACACCGGATGCTCGAACCCAGTATTCTCCGCTGCATCGTTTGCAGCATTGTTCCAATTTTCGTTCACCACAACATCTCAGGCCAAATTCTGCTTCTGATTGTTCCACAAACGATAGCCAGTTGGTCCATAACCGACAAAGTAGCACGCTTCACTGCACGCGTCAAGCTAGGTCCGCTTTTCCTTTGGAATCAAACTGTATGCCTTGCTACCCCAAACACGAAGTTTGGATACGTCTGGTTTGTGTCCATACCATATTTCGTAAGGAGTTATCTTCTGCTGCGCCGCTGTTGGACTTCGACTCATAATGTCTAAGGCAGCTGCCATTAAAATCACTACGCACGATTCACACACCTCTTCGATCCTTTGGCACATCCTCCGTAGAAAGCAGCTTCATCGGTAGGCATCCCTTCGGACTCGAAATTATTCTTGCGATTGATGCTTTCACTCAGCACCACCCCTTCACGAAATCCAATGTGCACTGCTCCGGTGGTAGAGTCTTCAGAACGGTCACTGGCTGCTGGAATGACTGCGGCATCGTCTGCAATAGATTGAAAACTACCAACCATTCATGCATGGTGATATCCGCTGTAGCCAACTCCCTGATGATCCGCTCAAACTTCAGCAAATGTTCCTCCATGGGTTCCGCTTCGTTATACTTCATTACGGTCAGCTGCTTCAAGAGATAAAACTGGCCGGAAATCTCCTTTTTGGCGAACACGTTCTGCAGCGCTTCCAAGATCGCCTTCGGAGTTGACTTCCCTTTGACATATTCTAACTGCGAGTGTGTGCTTCCTTCAACTTCGGCTCCGTCAGCTTTGTCTCCTCTTTGCCTTTTGCTGTGTCGGATCCGTATCGGCCGCCTGGAACTCCGGAATTTCGGCTGCTGCCACCCGGATGCACTCGATCAACTGCCAGAAGTGTCTTCATCCGGAAACTCCAGTTGGGAAAATACGTGCCATTGAACAGATAAATTTCAGCTTGCATTTTCACGTTTTCAAATCTTGAGAAATTTTTTCTTCAGCTCAACAAAATCGTCTCCAGGGTTACGGCTATGCTGATAAGGATATGGAAAGACGACTGCTCTTGTTAGAGGTATAATGCAAACTAATTCATTGAGCTCCTTTATAATATTACAGGCTACTATGATAGGATGGTTTCAATACACGGTTGCTTGTATCCTGACACATGAGACGTGGACAATGCTCGAAGGGGACCTGCTAGGACCTTGGAGTTTTCGAACGACGCGTGCCTAGGACCATCTTTGGCGTTGTTTGTGAAAACGTTGTATGGAACCACGAGCTGGCGCAGCTCTATGACGAGCATAGTATCCAGAAAGTCGCTAAAGCTGGAAGGGTACAATTTGCGGGATATGTTGTTAGAATGTCGGACAACAACCTCGCAAAAATGGTGCTTGCCTTGAATCCGACAGGTACCGGTATTTAAACGAGGTATAATTTCAAAATTTTAATTGTCATTACTATTCTATAAAAATGAAAAGGCTTTCCACTCCCCAACCATTTGATGCCTCTAATTTTCACGTCTGCATCCACCAACGCAGCTATAAATAGTTACACCCTTATCACCAACCTACCAAGAATAAAGGCAATGAGTGACTCAACAGATTAATGATTGCACAAGCACGAACAAAAAACCCAAAACAGCTGCAGCTGCCATATCGTTCCATTCCCGTCAATCAAAGCTAATTATTCCGTCAAGAGCAGCCCACGTGTCCATCCTACTTCAACCAAACAGCTGCACCCTACGAAGCAGATCCACTAGAAAAGAAATCCGCAAAAAAAGCAAACAAAAAGTGTTTCCCAACTATGGTAAACAGTTACTGCTCTACGCTAACAAGTTTTCCGAAAAAGAACTTCCTTGATAAACTTTGCCTCGTCAAACAAGTTCCATCCGCAAAAAGAGTTATAATTAGTCCATGTTTTTCCAACAAAAGCCCTCTGATGGAACCAGCGAAAAGGGCTACTCTTCCAAACGAAACTGCAACAGGTCTGTGCCGCCTTACCCAACCCTACTTACCAGCAGCTCCGTACACCTGGAAGCTCTTCTTCCGGATCGATGCCGTTCCGGAGTAGTTGGATGTCGTATCATCTAGGTTGAATGCCGTCACTCCCGCCTGCAAGCCAGAGAGAGAAAAAAGGAAAGAAAATCGATCATGAAAAATGCACGAAATGGAAATCGTGGAGCTGCCACCGCAACCAACGTCACGATTGGGTTGAGAAAATTGATCGGAATCAATGTCTGCGGGGTGATGAAGAGTGGCTGGTTTTTTTGTTGTCACTATCACTCAATGGAACAATGAATGCAAGTGTAGTTCAAATTGAGCTCGATGATTCTGATGATGGCGTGTGAAGTTCCTGGTTCGTGGACTTCGTGGAAGTCAAATTTCATCTTCGTTTTCGGACTGTTGTGAAAAACTGAAAAATTTCAAGGCACTCTTAGGGAAAGCCCCACAAATGTCAGATGAAATTTTTGAAAGTAAGTCGCCTACTACGTGAGACCATCGCGACATAAATGACTTTCTTTGTTCTATTTAAAATTAAGAGATACAATTTCATTGTCAGTTTATCGATATTGTCCGATTACACTTTTCAATTCAATCGAAAGACAAAAATCGTGTCCAAAAGTAACGACGATGACGACGACGACGACGACGGTGGCGATGACACCGATGCGAAGCAAGTGGCCCGGAAACCCTCGACGTGAGCTGTCTTCCTCGAAAAGTATCAACCATTCAAGCCGAAGAAAAGGGAAGTGCGTGTGGGCGCCCGGTGTCACTCCCTGTCGCATGAAGTGAAAAACGGAAGTGGAAGGGGCGCCAACCAGCGAAGCGAAAACCCAGAAACGCGACGCTGCTTCCGCTGGTAAATTTGCAATTTATCTTCATAAAAATTCATGAAACATGATCCTTGGCGAAGCTTTTCGAGCCAACTGCGAGCCAGGAAAAGGGACATCAAATTTTCAACTACCAGATGATGGCTGCCACGTGCGGAGACTTTAAAAGCACTTCCATAAAGACTGTTGAGCCGAGTTTCGGATGCGGAAGCACAAGTTCACTCGAATGAACCCTGATAAGAGATCACGGGTGTAATCAATCTTAAATTTAACGGAATTCATCAACCCTTAACCGAGTTTTTTTTTTCTATTTCTAGTCTGATGCTAACCAGTACCTAAAACCACTAGACGAGCCCGGCCTTTCTCGTCACGGTCGAGTCAGAGCAATATTTAGATCCACGAGACCAAGGGCCAAAGTGGCTTGTGAATTTTACAAGGATCCTTCGGCTACACACTGAAACCGCCCGCATGCACCCATATCTAGCAGCAGCAGCAGTAGGTCATTTATCATCATTTTACGCTCTTGTTGTTAACACCGTAGGACGTGCCTATCATCCTGCCAAGAAGAAGCAGCAGCAGCAGCAGCATCCCCAACGAGGACGACGTTGCACTGCGATTTTTCCGCATGGTCCGTCATGTCTGTGAGATAATTTTAGAAAATCTGGCAGAGCAACAATTTATACGGTCTTCTGCTATCGTCCGGCCCTTCGGCGACCATTGGCTAGCTATGTTGGCCGGGACCGAAGCTGGAAAAAATGTGACAACCTTGTCCGCACGACGGGAAAAGGAATTTCAATCAAACAATTGAACCGGGATGGACTGGGAGAATTTTAAGAATGTTGCGAGCAAAATTGAGGTATGGGAAATGGGATTATGGTTTTTAATCAAATGAAGATATTTGCCTGCGCCGATATTTGAATGATTGGAATTGTGTTTTCTGGGCAATTGAAAACAACAAAACCAATTGCAGAACGATTGAAAACGATTTCACGAATGTCAACTCTTTTATAAATCTGTAGCAATATAAGAAAAGAGCCAAAGAGCAAAATGAGTAACCTGAACTCATTTCTATATTATGACCTTTTATTTTGATTTTGTTTAACGAGACTTCACCTAAAGGGGAATTGGTCTCTATTGTCAATTTATTGACAGTTTTTATATTTAACAATAACTTATATATTAACGTTTGCATTAAAAAATATGGACTTTTTTCGGATGGTGATACCAGAGCTCGAAAAGATTGACACCCTTCCTGAACGATGAGTAAAAAAATATTCAGTAGGTACAATTTTCGCTCCCTTCATTTCGTTCTATCTGTCACGCAATATATTCGTGTTTACTATTTTGCTATGCTCAGTCATTCCGTTGTCCTCGTGTTCGACATAACTCATTCACACCACAGCAAAGCACACGGCTATTCAAACCTCAAGAGATTTTGGTGGCTTGACTAAATGTTCCTGTAACCAGTCATTCATTTTCGCGTTCGTGAGTGATTTTTTTTTTGCCACAGGATTTCAAGTATTCCCGAACATGGCTGCAGGCAAAGGAAGCCAAAAGACCAAATGGCCGAAATCACTTCAGAGTTTGTGGGGCATTTGTTTGAGAAAAGGCATTTTCAGGATCGATTCGAGAAGTTTTGGTTTTTTCCACTTCATTGATTCTTCAAATGAATGACTGTTCTTTCGTGTTCACGGTAGAAAGTTGAAATTGAATGAGTTGTTTGCACTTACGTACATTCACTGCTTTCCGGAGCGAATGAATGATCAAAGTAAAGCAACACAAAACAAGTTGACTCATCTTGCACAAGAGATTCATGAAGGCAAATTTGTGTTTACTTCATGTTCGCTAGGAACAGTGCGTGATGACTAATATTTTGACTCAGTCAGGGTGCAATTTGAGAATTGAGTATGATATTTTTAAGCTCTGGGTGATACAAAAGAAGCTAAGACAGATAATTGCTTTTGATAAATTTCTCATTGTAGGTAATTATTTAAGCTTACTTGAAAAAAAAATTCTACGCCCTTGCGAGCGGCCTTCCGGCAGTTAACCGGAACATTCTCCATGGCGGACGAAAACATGCGTGTAGGCATGCTTTTGAGTTTTTCTTCGTTTTATTTATAAATTTCTCCTTAGTTTTCGCAACAAAATTGTTGCAGTAGATCTTACGCTTCAACTTGACCCAACATTTTTCGATGGAACGCAGCTGGGGGACATTGAGCGGGTTCGCCGACTTGGGTACCACATCGATATTCAGCCGCTCCATCTCCTCCAACAATCTCTTTTAGATTGGGGGCGACACCAGATCCGTACGGAACACCGCGTCTTCGCCCTTATGGTATTTCTTGATGAACGACGCTACTTCTGGCAGGCATTTCGCACTATAAATTTCCCCATTCACGGCCAGTCCGGAGCAAAAGAAGAGCGGTTTTGACATCGCCTTCTCGCTGATTGTCAGCCACAGCAGACCTTCTTGTGGAACTTGGTGTGTGAAATGAACTTCACCTCGGAGCTCACTTCCGGGAAAATTGAGTTGACCATCTTATTCAGCCACTGCCGCTGCCTCATTGCATGCAGCTTCAAAACCAGTGGACGCGGCTTCCGCTTTCTGACATGTATTATCATGTTCGCCATGTACTTTTTCACTGTTTGGCCGGTTGAATCAACCGCCCGGCCAAGCGCACGCAGCGATGCAGCAAACCACTTTTTCCTCGGTCTTCCTCTTCAGCATCCTTTGGAGCCTCTGGTCGCTCAGGGTCGTCGGTCGTCCGGAACCGGGCTTTATTTCGATGCTCTAATTGTTGTCTAATAGTGCCAAGATGTTGTAGATGCCGGAACGGGCGTATCCTACGTCCACAACGTGTCGCACGATGTCCGTTTTCGACGCGGCGGGGTGCCGTTCTTCGAACGCGCACACTTCTGAACGGAGTTGCTTCACTGTTTTTGCCATTACGGTGAAAGTTCGACTGATAGAGCTGTCAAATTTTGTCTGCTGACTCATGGGTTACTATGGTTGATGCTGCATGGGAAGTTTTGTCAATGCGGGTGAAGGTAAACCCATGAAAAGTTGGCAATTTTTGTCTATTTGTTTTTAAATCCACGCTTGTGGCTTTTCTCCATTTATGAATATTTTTTTGAATAATTTGCTGTCAGAGAAACATATGAGCTTTTATCATGGAACCTCTGCAGCTTTCTGATTTAGCTACATCAGTCTCCCCCCAGGGATCCTGTTTATGCCCCCTTTTGTATAATGTTTATGTCAAAGACATTGACGGTTGTCTAAGCGACAACTGTACGTTGAGACAACTTGCAGAAGACGGCGTAGCTTTGATAATAAATCTGCAGGCCGGAACTCGAAGGTTGGGTCTTGGATTCACCTGGAGTTGCAGGTCGGAAGCCCCCGTCACCTTTACCAACTGCAGGGCCGGGACGGCGACTATAAAGGTTGGTGTAAGCAGGAGCCTCGGCTGATCTGGCTGGACCAGCTGAGTTGTCAAGCTGGTGATCCATCGATTGCATCAAACAACGAGTGGCGATTAGTCCTTTGGTCTGAAATCCAGTCGCATCACAGTGTGTATTGCTGCCATCCGAAGGTACATCAGGCAGGCAAAGAGATGAACAATTTAGATACTTGCATGCGATGAGAGCCTGGAAGACCCTTCCCTATTCGCGAAAATAGGGCCGGGATGACTCTGTCGGCAGGAATCGGTCGAGAGGTCCATTTGAAAAGAACTGCTGTTAAAGTTGTTAAAGTTGGGTGACACGACTGTTTCGGGTGGGTTGAGGCCTTCCTTACGGCTCTCGCAGTTGCACCCAGCCACAATTGATTGATAGTCAATTAGTTGCTGTCATAGTTTTGGCTGCTTCTGGTGATAATCCAGGTTCACAGTCTATCGTTTCCGAAACGCCATGCCATAGCTCATTAGAAAAGATTGGGTAGTTCTACTACGAACTTTTGAATATCCTCTATTAATCGTTTCAATAAAGCTATCTGAGATCACATTTATTATACGTACATGGTTGTCAAATTCAACTCATATTCCTGCAACGGGTTCTGTGTAAATACGAAAGAATTCCGATTGATATTATGTTATCATTATAATCCAGGACTGAATAACATATTGGTTGATTTTACTCATGTTTAACATAACCGAAATATGATGAGAATTCAACGTCAAAGCAAAACAACAACAACAACAACAACCGTGAAAGAATCTTGTTTCCCATCATTATGGAGTTCCATGTTTTCCAGATGGTAGTTCATCCATCTACGATATGGCACATCGCACATCAAGCTTGTATGCCGCAGGATGCAGGCGCACGTGACACTATTCCGTCCTCCGCTGCCGCCTTGCATCTGCGCTCCATTCAGTCGGCAAGACGGCATAAAAAAAAACCCTTCCCAGTTAAGGAGCAAAGTCGTGTTGCCATTTTTGCTTACCGCTGTCGTGAAAGGATTTTTCCACCCATTCCACCACAGGATAATGGTTCAATGGAAAACCATCCCCCATCAACCCGTCGGCAACCAACCTGAAATGGCTTCTTCTGTGCATATTCTCCGAAAGACGGCATAAACGGTGTAGCATGGCATATCGCTCGGAGGGCAGCAGCACTCAGATTCTTTGTGGGAGGTAAAACGTGAAAATTTGTCACACGGTAAGAGTGGATATTACCCGAGGCGCTTTCCGTGGTAACCGACAAGGTTCGCCACGGTGCTCCTTCGACATGCGATAGGAAATTACTGTGTGTGTTTGTGCTTGTGCGAAGTTCAGGGCTTGACACTAGCTAATTAGAGCGGAATTACTTGAAGGTTTGTTTACATGACCCGAAATGTGAGTAACTTTGTTTGTTTAGTTGAGAACGTGCTGTTGGGTGCCATGGTAATCACATTCATGTGTTTGCTGATCAATTGACTCTACGACTATGACGCCCAACGTGTTGATCTCAGTAGGCTCGGGTCAATTTGATCAATTTGATCCACACCCGAAAACATCCACCGGAGCTGGTAATCAACCCCTTAGCGAAGCACATTCTATTTTTACAGCCCATCAAAGCCGTCAATGGACATCGTAAAAATATCGTTTTTCAATTTCAACTGCTACATTGCACACTCCGTACGCGATGAAGCCAACCGCACAATAACATCAATCATAAAACCTCCCCTTCGGTTGGCAGAGAAACATGACCGCACTCATCCTGGATGCTGAGCATAAATAAAAAAAATGGATCCACGCTTGAGCGCCTCCATTGAATAGAGTCAATTTGCTTTACTAACTGAACGCCACGCTGGCTGGTTGATGATCGTTATCGGGATGAAAAATGTGACTCATCTGCATCGCCTAACAGCCAGCTGCTAGCTAATTCACGAGATAAAAGGAAACCCCCCGCGCAATCCGGAATCCGAACTAGAGTCCTTTTTCGACAGTCAGTCAGTGTCCGTTCCATCCTCTTCGTTTTTTGTTCTCGCCGGAGGAAAAGAAAAATCCGTAGACATTTATCTCCCACAAATCAATAGAATCTCCCTCTCGAAGTGGCCCTCTGGCAGTGCCGAAACAGGAGATTTGCCAATTTACAATGTTAAACGAGCTGTTAAGCGAATTTGCACTTCAGCAAGTATTCAGAAGTGGTTTTTTGTGTGGGAAAAGAGCTGATGCTCTGTTCGATTAGAAAGGTAATTCTTCAAGTGGAGGCTACATATGAACAACTTTAGAACTTAATAGGGGTTAAAAAGTGAGGATTAATGAACCGCTTCAAAAGTGGTATAAGCACAACACAAGCTTTTCCTCTTTCTCTTTATTTCCAACAAAATAAAAGCTTTTCGACGGACACCACCAGGACATTCCCCGCAAAAATTCCCATCGTGGATGACTTTGCCATGAGGAAGCAAATTAGCATGAATTAGTTCCCGAGTAGACTGTCTGGAAGATTTCCCGGTGAAGATGAGCAGAATGAGAATCACGAGGAAGAGGGATAAGCTCGCTCACGTTCAAGTATCTTAGCAAAGAGTCCTCGTGTGAGGAAAACGGTCCTCGGAAAGTAGGTACAAGTATTGCGAAGAGTGTGGATGTCTGCAGTTGCTTATATGTTTACTCACAGTGATGGCATTAATTTCCATGGGAATAGAATTTGGTTTCCATAATTATGAACATTATACGGCATGGAAAACGATTCACATAATCATTTTCTGAGTTAGGTAGATTCCGCTAATGTTAACTTCACTTCGCGCATATTAAGGCGAAAGTGGAGAGATTTTTCATGTTTCTCTTTCTCGATTTTTTAAAAAAACAATGGAACTTTTTTTCTGAAAACTGTTTCCGCTTGAAGTTAGTCAACTAAATTTGCAATCCTGTGGTCTGAAAAAAAATTAGATATCTTTTCTCATATTTCCTAAAACCATTCTTGTAGCCCAAAGTTGTTGCGAAAATTATCGAGTTTGACAACTTTGCTCATCAATAATTCAATTATTTAGTATGAATGTGATATTTTTTTATTCAATACGTCTATTTCCTATACAATAAGAAGTGTTTTGTTAGAAGACAACATACTTGTAAATTGCATAGTATAGCTTTTTTTTAGCACAACCCATAATCTTTGAAATTACGTCGATTAGTCATATACGCTACCCGTGAGTATGTATATGTGTTCCGAGTCGTACCCACGCGGGAGAACAGTGAGATGTAGAACATCCGCACAAAGCGTAGAAGTGAAAAAATATCCCGTTCGTTAGAACGGGTGCCTCATTGCCCAGTGAACAAGCGAACAGAACAGTTCGTTCGGTCAGCTCTCCGTTGCTTTGGAAGCTTTTCACAAGTTTCAAGCCCTCAGCTCTAATTTTTTCTGAATCGCGAGTGAAATACAGTCTTGGTTTTCGGAAGTAGAAAACGTTGAGTGTTAAACAGTGCAACAACGCCATTTATTGCAATTAGCAATATTGCCACGATCGAAAAGCCATATTGTTCCACATCTATACGGCACGCACACCAGCAGGCCATCGTGTGAAGCGTGCAGTCGATCATCTGCTAACCACCACCGACCAGTATCACCAGTATCATTATCATCATCGTTCAGCTACACGCCTAGCCGGTACACGCGGCCACTCATCGTCGCCCGTCTGCAGTAGATCAGTGATACATATAAGATAAGTTTTTTTAGTAGTATATAAGATAATTTTTTATTTCTCGCTCTTTTGAATTCATTATAATCGTATTGTGTGTGAGTGTGAAGAGTGACTGAGAGTGTGTGAGTGTGTGTGCTTAGGTTTAATTTGTGTATCTGTGATTGATTGTAGTTAATTACGTTAGTGGTTGAGCGCCATAAGCTCCCACAAGCGAGCCATGGATGATTTATCGGAAGATGAATCATCTATGGCGCAAAATGATGGGGTAGCTCTTAAAGTTACCCGATCGCGCTCTTATCCAGATAGTTCTGCTGGTCCTTGGGTTGTCTATTTTCGGCCCAAAACGAAACCTCTCAACATTTACCAGATTTCAAACGATCTGACGAAACGATTCTCGGCCGTGACCGAGATAATTAAGGTGAGACACAATAAACTAAAAGTCGTTGTGTCCAACCTTAAACAAGCTAACGAAATTGCTGTCTCTCAATTTTTTACACTGGAATATTTAGTGTACATCCCAGCTCGAGGTATTGAGATAGAAGGTGTGGTCTCCGAAGCGAGTTTGACCCCTGAGATCCTGTTGAAGCAGGGGTTGGTCGATTTAAGAACCCTCTGCTTCCTTCAGTCAAGATACTCGATGTGCGAAAACTAGGCACAGTATCGATCACTAAGGGTGAAAAGAAATTTACCCCCTCAGACTCGTTTCGTGTGACTTTTCTGGTTCAGCTCTCCCCTCAATACGTCGAGTTGGGAAAACTTCGACTACCTGTGCGGTTGATTGTACCTCGTGTAATGATCTGCGAAAGTGCAAGCAGATGGGACATACGACCTCCCATTGCAGCAATAAGGCACGCTGCTCTGGTGTGGGGAGAAGCACGAGGATGGCGCCTGTGCAGACAGCACACCAAAATGCGCTTTCTGCAAGAAACTCCTCCACATGCTCTCTCATCATGCCCGGCGTACAAACAACGCGGGGAAAAATTAGAACGCTCGCTGAAACAGCGTTCCAGGCAATCTTTCGCCGAAATGCTGAAAAAAGCCTCACCATCACCCAATGTCAATACAAATCCCTTTGCTCCTCTGTCAGATGACGAGTCTGACTTTGATTTGGCTGAAGAGGGAACATCATTCAGCTTTCCGGAAGGTGCTTCACGGAAGCGAAGACGCGTCCGCCCACGGAAAGTTGCTGAACCGGAGCCCAAAACCAGCTTGCCCAATTCAAGGAAAGGTGGAAAGAAGGAAAATCCTAATCCACCTGGTTTTCGTAGTACTAACTACACCCAGGACTTTCCATCTCTCCCGGGGACTTCCAAAACCCCTGAAGCCCCAATTTTAAGAACAGAAGCCCCCTCCTCTAGTGGGCTGTTCTCATTTGATGACATTGCCGAAGGTATCTTTAAGTACCTCGAAATTTCTGACCCTCTCAAAAGCATTGTTATGGCAATGCTTCCCACTGTGAAAACTTTTTTGCAGAAATTAACATTAAAGTGGCCCATCCTTGCAGCTATCATTTCCTTCGATGGATAATTTTCCAAATGAGGTCGAGGATTTGATCACTGTTCTACAGTGGAATTGTCGAAGTTTGATTCCTAAATTGGAATCTTTTAAATTTTTAGCTCACACTACCGGTTGTGATGCATTCGCTCTTTGTGAAACATGGCTCTCTTCCGAAATCGATCTTCCGATTCATGATTTCAATATTATTCGTCTTGATCGTGAGGATTCGCGTGGAGGAGTACTTTTGGGGATCAAAAAGTGCTACTCCTTCTATAGAGTGAATTTTCCTCCAATTCCAGGTATTGAAGTTGTCGCATGTCAGGCTGTTATTAAAAATACAAGCCTTTGCATTGCTTCTGTGTTATATTCCTCCCAGAGCCTCAATTAACCGAAAACAACTTTCAGATATTTGTTCGGTCCTTCCTGCTCCACGGTTGGTCATGGGAGATTTTAACTCTCACGGTACAGGCTGGGGAGAACTGTACGATGACAACCGGTCTTCCCTGATATATGACCTCTGTGACAACTTTAATATGACAGTTCTTAACAATGGAGAAGTAACACGGTTGGCTGGTACATCCTCAGTTGGCAGTAGATTAGACCTCACACTTTGTTCGAATTCATTATCGTTGGATTGCACATGGAATGTGATTCAAGATCCCCACGGTAGTGATCACTTGCCCATAAAAATTTCGGTTGCCACCGGGTTCAATCCGTCGAAATCTGTTAACGTCACGTATGATCTTACCCGTCACATCGATTGGACAAAGTTTAGGACAGCAGTAGATGAAGCCGTAACGACGGTAGAAAGGCTTTCACCGCTGGAAGAGTATAACTTCCTCTCCAACCTGATCTTAGACAGCGCGCTTCAAGCTCAAACTCGACCAGTTCCAGGGACGTCATCTCGCAGGAAACCTCCTTCTCCATGGTGGGATCAGCAATGCACCGAGGTTTACCGTAAAAAGTCCGACGCGTTTAAAGTTTTCCGTAGACGTGGAACACCTGAGCACTTCGAAGTATACACGGCTCTCGAACGCGAACTTAAGAGCCTCATCAAGGCCAAGAAACGCGGTTACTGGCGAACATTCGTGAACGGGCTATCGCGCGAAACGTCGATGAGTACTCTTTGGAACACGGCGCGAAGGTTGCGTAACCGAACTACGAACAACGAGAGCGAGGAGTACTCAGACCAATGGATCCTCAAATTTGCGCGAAAAGTTTGTCCAGATTCTGTGCCGGCACGGATGATTCCTCGCGAAAACACGAATTCGATAGATGAGATTAGCCAACCCTTTTCAATGGTAGAGTTCTCTCTCGCACTCCTTTCGTGTGGCAATACGGCTCCAGGGGCTGATAGGATCAAGTTCAACTTGCTTAAGAACCTCCCAGACGTCGCTAAGAGGTGCATGTTGAACTTGTTTAATCAGTTTCTGGAACTCAACATTGTACCGGATGATTGGAGACGGGTGAGAGTTATTGCCATTCAAAAACCTGGTAAGCCCGCGTCCGACCACAACTCCTATCGACCCATCGCGATGTTATCCTGTATTCGAAAGTTGTTGGAGAAAATGATCCTCTTCCGTCTGGACAAATGGGTTGAGACGAACAACCTGCTTTCAGATACTCAATATGGTTTCCGTAGGGGTAAGGGAACGAACGACTGTCTCGCGTTGCTTTCCACAGATATTCAGTTAGCTTTTGCTAAAAAAGAGCAAATGGCTTCTGTATTCTTGGACATAAAGGGGGCTTTTGATTCAGTATCTGTTGAAGTTCTTTCAGATAAACTCCACGTTTGTGGCTTTTCACCATTAATGAACAATTTTTGTACAATTTGCTGTCAGAGAAACATATGAGCTTTTCTCATGGAACCTCTACAGCTTCACGATTTAGCTACATGGGTCTCCCCCAGGGATCATGTTTAAGCCCCCTTTTATATAATTTTTATGTCAAAGACATTGACGGTTGTCTAGGTGACAACTGTACGTTGAGACAACTTGCAGATGACGGCGTAGTGTCTGTCACGGGACCCAATGGGGTCGATCTGCAAGGACCCTTACAGGATACCTTGGACAATTTGTCTGCTTGGGCTCTAGAGCTAGGTATCGAATTCTCTACGGAGAAAACTGAGTTGGTAGTTTTTCTAGGAAGCATAACCCAGCACAACCGAAGCTTCAAATTTGGGGTAAGCCGATAACTCATTCTATGTCCTTTAAATATCTTGGGGTCTGGTTCGATTCTAAGTGCACCTGGAGATCCCATATTGAGTATGTGAAGCGAAAGTGCCAGCCAAGGATCAACTTTCTCTGCACAATTACCGGGACCTGGTGGGGAGCGCATCCGCAAGATCTTCTAACGTTGTACCGGACAACGATTTTGTCGGTTATGGAATACGGTAGTTTTTGTTTTCAGTCAGCGGCTCGGTCGCACTTCATTAAACTGGAACGTATTCAGTATCGGTAGTCTTCGTATCGCGTTAGGTTGCATGCACTCGACTCACACCATGAGTCTTGAAGTGCTGGCTGGCATGTTGCCACTCTCGGATCGGTTTTCAGAGTTATCTCTCCGGCTCCTCACCAGGTGTGAAGTTATGAACCCCAGGTGATCGAAAATTTTGAGAAGCTCCTTGAGTTGAATCCTCAAACCCGCTTCATGACCTTGTACCATTTGTACATAACACAGGATGTCAGCCCTTCGCCGAACATTTCCAATCGTGTTTGCTTCTCCGATTTCGACAATTCGGTTCATTTTGATTTATCCATGAAGCAGGAGCTTCGTGGAATCCCAGAGCATCATCGTCCTATGATTGCTCCGGTGATTTTGCTGCAAAGTTTGGCCAAGTTGATTCCACTAAATCGTTCTTCACTGACGGATCTTTGATAGAGAGTCAGCAGGCTTTGGTATATTTAATGAAATTTATAGCGCCAACCGTAAACTTCAAGCACCTTGTTCCGTGTATGTCGCTGAATTAGCGGCAATACATTTTACGCTAGAAATTGTTGCTTCACTAACACCGGATCAGTATTTCATTTTCACGGATAGTCTCAGTTCTATAGAGGCTATTCGCTCATTGAGGCCGGTAAAGCACTCCTCGTATTTTCTCATGAAAATACAGGAGCTTCTAAGTGCTTTATCTTCGCGTTATTTTATCATCACCTTTGTATGGGTCCCATCTCATTGTTCGATTCCGGGCAATGAGAAAGCGGACTCGCTTGCAAAGGTGGGCGCTATGGAAGGCGATATTTGTGATCGACAAATCGCCTTCAACGAATTTTTCCTATTTTTCGTCAACAGTCACTCGTCAGCTGGCAATATAAATGGAGTAAAGGAGATTTGGGGCGATGGCAACATTCTATCATCCCAAAGGTGTCGAAGAAATCTTGGTTTAGCGGGATGGATGTGGGTCGAGACTTCATTCGTGTCATGTCTCGCCTCATGTCCAATCATTATTCTTTGAACGCTCATTTATACCGGGTTGGGCTGAGCGACAGCAATCTCTGTGAGTGTGGACAAGGCTATCAGGACGCAGATCACGTTATTTGGTCTTGTGCTGAACATTCTGGAGTCAGATCTGAGCTTTATGATTCCCTTCGGGCTCGAGGTAGACAACCCAATGTGCCAATTCGAGATATTTTGGCTGTACGTGATTTGGAGTACATGAAACTCATTTATGTGTTTTTGACTAACATTAGCAGTAGATTGTAGTTAGTTTAACCTGTATGTTTAGTATAAGTTTTTTTTTATATGTGTATGTGTGTGTGTGCTTTTTTTCTTTTTCAAGAAATGTTCAAGTCAAAAGAAAACCATAAATTGTATAGTTTTAAGTGTTGAGATAATTTAGAATTTAAATTTAATGTGTTATGTAAACCATACTTTAAATTCCCACCCTCCTTCCCATCCGTAATTTGTAATTCCTATTAACCTCGAGACGGCCGCGAGTAATCGGCTCTTTCCTCCTAACTTTAGTTTTAAGATAAATGATGTAAAAAATTATGAAAATTTGGCTCTGTAAAGTTAATTCGATTGAGCCTGGACAAATAAATGATTATTAAAAAAAAAAAAAAAAGAACGGGTGCCTGAATGAAAATACAAAATAAACCATCAGCAGCGAGATCATGATCAAGCTTTCAAATGACTTGTTCGATTTGCTGCAATTGATAAAAGTCGTGAGATATATTATCTCTAATTGCAGTGGAAAATGTTACATAATCATCATCAGCAATTGCTTACGAATGCAATGACTTGAATTATAACACTGAATAATGCAATATATGTTGAATCAATGCATTAAACGATAGAAATAATTCATATATTAAAATGACATTTAGGTAATTATGAATATGCCTACACTTTTTAAAATTGCAATATTTGGATGAGGCGAAAGTAAAATAGCCTTAGCATTTATTGTTTCAGAAGTAACTCAGTGAGTTTAGACACTAAATGGCTTTCAGAAAGCAAAAAGAGAGCGATGTTTGAGTGGTGGAAAAAGAAGCGAAGTTTGGAAACAAATCTTAACAAAGCAGATGGAAGCTCGTCGGCAGAACAGGAAACCATATCTGGAGTTGGTAGTTGTGAAAGTCAGTCTTCAGACCGAATCTCTGTTCACAATCAATACTAACCGACCAATCTCTCCGGATTATTCCTTCAGACAGAAACTAGCGATGTTAGGTATGTACCAGTTTTATTTTACATGTGACTTGTTCTATGAGTCAGATCTACCCTCCTCATCTCAATTTAAAAAAACTTATTCTAAAAGTTTTACGATAATTAGGTGGGGACGCTGTTTTTTTTTTTTTGGATGAGCGCACAATTGAGGCAATTCCCTAGAAATGATAGCAGGCAAATGCAAATATTTAGAAACAACTTTTTAACATTTCATGAGTCATTTGAAGTGTTCTGAATATCCTTCGCGGTGGTCCTTACAATTTGATATTGTGTATGGAAAAAGTTGGCTGAATCCACAATTTGTTTTTGCAAAAGAATCTAATTCTTCTAATGGTATCAACGGTGACGGTAAAATTGTAATCAGTATAAAAACTGCGGTGAAAATAATAATGAGATACTTAGAAATAGTTATATTGTCATCATAATATTCAATAAAGCAAAATTATCTTGGCAATCATAGCCATACCAATAATTATAATGAACAAAATTAATAATTATCAATCAATCATAGAAAACAATTTTGATACTTATAAATAAACTAACAATTATCATATAACCATTATGAGAAAATTTTCATTGCAATAATTTAAGCATAATAAGCAACCATCATTATCAAAAAAATAAAAAATAAACGTCAAAATTAAATAATTTTTTTTTTGATAATCATGATGATCATAAACTTGTTTATCGAAACATATATAATCATGAAAATTAGAGGAAAACCAATCAAAATATGAATCCTAGAGGGTTTAAACTGTTTAGTGGAATACCTTATTTAGTGGAATAACCTAAAAGAAAACACTAATTTTTCTTCTTATTTCAAGTTAATCAAAATATGTTTATGGCTGGTTATACTATAATTGTCAAATATTCATAAAAATATCAATGATCACTTTAGTTTTAATCATCACATTTATCATAATGTAAATAATCATAAGAATCTTGAAACATAATACTTAATGCTGTTATAATTATCGTAAGAATTATAATATCGAACTTAACTACTATAAAAATCAATGTTATCATAATAATCATCATAATTATCATAATTATTATGATGCAGACCTTTTTTTGTTGGAACGTAGACACACTGCGTTCACTGAGTTGAACTTTTGTGGTATAAAATAAAGATCCTAATAACCATAGTAACTGTATTTAAAATTCTGTGCAATGTAATTTAAATAATTTCAATTGTTATGATAAAAAGAGTGATTTGGTTCATTATAATAATCATTATGTTCATAATATTTTTTTATAATAATGGACAAAACTACCATTATATAGAATTTTATCATCATAATGATCAGATTTATCAATCATCATGAACATATTTCTCAATCATTACCATTATCATTATCATTAAAATCATCATGAAGTAAATAAAATTTTGATCAAAATCAATAAATGACCTTTAAATCGTTATGATAAATGATATAGTAATTAGAATAATAACAATAATTATTATGATAATACTAATCATAACATGAATTAAAATAATTTTCATTATTTTCATGAAAGTTTTGAACAACATTATCAAATTTATCTTTTTTTTTTTAATCTTCATTGAGAAGGTAAAAATGTTGACGAATATGGTTCCCATAAAAATCAGATTTTTTTTAATAATCATAATTAGTTAAATAAAACAAGCTGAATAATATTGAAAAAAAAAATGATGTTTTTATTATAATCAAAATATTAAATTGGGAAGAATTGATTTCATTAATAATTATCATAGTTAATACCATTCTTATAAAGTTGAATCAAAAATATTCAAAGTCATCATGATAGTAATATTGAAAATATATTTATTATAAATATTATTAATAATAGTAATCATTATGATCATCGCTCTTATTGTCATGATAATATTCACTTTAATGCAAATAAATTAATTTAATAATATTTACAACACATATTCATCATAAGATTATTTATGATGAAAATGTTCATGAGAATACATAAAATTATCAAAATCATCATAAATACAAGAGAGATAGGAATAATGTATATTGAATAATCATAATAGTGATTATTATCGCAGTGATTTACAGTAATAGTAATAATAACTCTCGAAAAGATCTTCAATGATTTTTTTTTTCATAAAAATATCAATAGAAAATAAATAATTTAATATTACGTAGTTTCTATTGATTATTTTTATTGTTATATTAATTACAATTTTTATTATTATTATAACCATGAAAATAAAAGCAGAAACAATAAATAAATGAATTAATCTACTGCTATAATAATAATCATATTAAAAAATTTAATTTCTTCGAAAGTAATAGTTATAATAAGAATAATAATAAAAATATTAGTATTTATGATAATACTTCTATTTAAAACCATTCTACTCATCTTATTCAAAAAATATATAATATTCAAAATTATGAAAGCAACTTTAATAATATTTAAAATGATGACAATAATGATAATTCTATTATAAGTCAATAAAGTCAATTACTTAATATTTATACGTAAACATATATTCTTATAATGATTTGGATAGTCATTATTACTATCACAGTAATTATTACTTTAAGATTTTAGATCCAAGGATTCCTGTATCTCTAAAATAATCATTATCATAAATATTATAATCTTCAGTGTTATAGCTGGGATTTCAATACAAATCATAATTAGAACAATAACTATAACAAAAGTTTGAATAGTAATAGAATTAATAGAATGATAATAGATTAAGTAATATAATAAAATTATTTTATAATAATAATTATCAAACAAAAATAATCATAAGACACATTATACTCATATTTATCATAGAAATATTAATAATGCGACAAAGTAACTGTATTATAATTCAATGTTATCATAATTATCATAATCATAATACTAAAAAGCTTAATTATCTTGAAAATTCTAGTAATAATGCAACAGAATGATCATTATTGTCATGAATATCTTTTTTATGAAAATAAACAGAATTTTAGTGACAATCATAGCAATCATATAGTCATTATCAAAATAACCATAACAAAATTAACAAAATTTACATCAAAATCATAAAAACATCATAATAATGAATCCTAGAGGGTTTGAGCTGTTTAGTGGAGTACTTGTAACTATAAATTAGAAGAAAAATTAGTAATCTCCATTTAATTCCAACTACCTTTGCTTATCTTCGACAGATACGCGTATTTCGTCTACAATGTGCAGACTTCTTCAGTGTCTCGTACTAATAACTAGACGAAATACGCGTATCTGTCGAAGATAAGCAAAGGTAGTTGGAATTAAATGGAGATTACTAATTTTTCTTCTAATTTATAATCATAATAATGATTGTATAGATGAATAAAATAATAATTATAGTAATATTATCAAAAATAATTATAGTTATTATTATTATTATTATTAATAACAATAACAATTATAATGCCAATCAAAATAGTTATTAAAATAATATTTATCACTATCATAGTAATAAAACTCATCATTGTTATAAACATATTCATTATCATTGTTATGATATCAACCAAAATAATCCTTAAAATAAAACGTATAAAATAATGAACCAATGATAATCACCATTATCAGGACTATCATAGTCATAATTATTATCACATTACTGAAACATTATTATTCATCATAAATGAATAAATATGTTATTGTTATCTGTTATTTCATAATCATAATTATTTGAAATATAACAATTGTGTTCAAATTACCATTTAGCAGTGGCGTCTCGTCCATATGTGCACCTCGTGCACTGCACAGTCTAAAATTGTATATTTCATGTATTATCAAATTCATCGATTTAATACTCCGTTAATACTCGCAGACGGGGCATTTCAAATGGTGCACCAGATCCTGTACATACCACACGTGGATCGTTTGTAGATGTTTTTTTCTTTCTATAACTTGATTGCCGATGAGTTAGTGTCTGCTTTGTGCACTTTGTGGTCTGCACAGAGTAGTTTTACTCACTGGCTAGTGGCAATTTTATTCTATTGTATCGGGACATTGACAAGGTACTTTTTGTGGCATATCACAAGAGACTCGGCAAAGGAGGAACTATGGAGCAAGATATTGTTGTCAAAATTGACGTCCGGGTTCGAAAGAAAGTGCACAACCGGTTAATTTTCTCACGAGACGCCACTGCCATTTAGTATTTATCACAATAATTGTAATTATCTGATTATTTTGAATATCCAAAACATAAAAAAAATATTCTAATATAGTCGAAATAATTCTAATAAACACTAAAATCTTATTTAGAAAAAAATAATTACGATCATAATCGTTATGATAATCGTAATTCTTGATCATACTAATCAAATTCATCAGTACTATAAAAGTAAAATTGAAATTATGATTGATTATGATAACAATCATCCCGAAAAACAACATTCATTTATCATAAGAGAAATCACAATAGAAATTTTCACAGTACTCATTTGCGTTATTACTATCGCAATAATCGTATAAATCATTATAATTCTCACATAAAACTTCATAACAAAATAAACAATGAAAAAATATATTCAAAATAATAATTTGAATAATTAAAACTATAACAGAAACAAAAGTGATAACATTCATCACGCAGGATGATAAATAATAATAATAATTATTATTATTATTATTATTATAAGAACAACAAGAATTAAAAAAAACAAATAATAGTAACAATAACAATAATAATATTAATAATCATAAGAGTGATAATAATTGTTAAAATATTTTGAATATTATATTAAAAATGCTAAAATAATCATCATAATGAAAATTATAATTAGTATATATTTGATTCATATGATGATTGTTATTACAATTAACATAATATTAATTATGTTGTTACAAATATGAATATCATAATAATAATAATAAGATGGATAGAAGATGGATAGACCTACGTATTACCAATGCCAATAATTGTTATTATCAGAATTATTTTTTAATAATGTTTTATTTGTTATTATTTCAACCAGCGTTCATATTTTAATTTGAATAATAATTAAAATGTTGTTAATAATAAGCTGATAAGAATAATAATTTTCATGAATATTGCATGTCGCACGATTTCAATACTTCTAGTTTTTGCTATTTTGCATCATTTACGGAAATGAACAATACCACGATACAACTTGAATTTAGGTGTGGCTCGAATGGGTGTGATGTCAGAGCAACGGAAATTCATTAACTTTCACCTTAATGGGGTTAGATGTAATATGTACGGCACCAGAATAATGGTCTCATGATACTTTACCGTATGCATTAAATAAAATGGACTGATATTGAGTGATTTTTCATACGGTTACCCTGCCATCTGGTGATGGACCTATGCATCGTCAATCGTAGCAACTCTGTTGTGTACGGAAAATAATAGTAGCAACCGCCCCGCTCCTACCCATTACTAACGAGGTATAACTTAAAAATAAGAATGATTTTAACCATTCTCATACCAAACCATAAACGTGCACAGAGAAAAGAGAGATTATGTGAGTCAATGCTTTTTGACATAATCTCATGTTTTGTTTTGTTTCAACTTGTTCTATTTAGTTCAAAATGCCGTCGAAGCAAGAAGAATTACGCGAGCGGATTTTACAGTTCTATCAAACGATTAATGCCTTCAAAAGTACGGTTAGTGCCTTCAAAACAACTCAATCAGTTTTCCTAAAAACAAGTCTTTTTGTAATGGCTCGTAAAGAAAATTCTCATTTTTAGTTATACCCCGTTAACATACACTGAAAAATAATTTTCGTTTATATTACGAAATCGAAGGTAGGACTAACAAATCTATTCGTTGTTTGCATCACCGAAACTAATTTGAACTTTTTAAGAAGCTACCTTCGTGTTTAATGCCTCACGCGCAACTGTCATAATTACTAAGCATTTGTTGACAAAGAAAGAACATTCGTTCATTCTACGGAAACCGTACAAAGAGCTACGAGAAGTTTGTTACCAATAAAAGAGAAACTTCTCTCTGGTGGTTGCATGAACGACTGACAGATCTACTTTATCGGCTCAAAATATAATTGAAAAAAAGTGCAACTACGAGAATTTGTTCATGGCATTTGGGCATTTAGGATTCGATCCTATATTTTGAGGAAGAACTGTTACTGAATCCGTGGTTGATCTCATTAAACCATGGTGACTCTCGACAGCGCTTACATTTCTATTTTGGGATAAATTATCCCAGCAGGACACGAACGAACATTTATGAGTACATTTATGAGTAGTATAGAGAAGCAACTATTGGCTGGTCTTAACGAAATTCATTGTGTGCATTGTACAAAGACGTTGTAATGATAGCATTTTGTTAGATGGCAAGCAATACGAATGTTTCATACAATTTACGAGACATTGGTTCTATGTACAAAATCCATGCTTAAGAAACGAAAGAAAGCTAATTCACAAAAATAAATTTTCAGTGTAGCCATTATTTGTTATGTTCCATAACAGTGCATTCCAAACGAAGACTTTAACCAGTTCAGACGTAATAAAAGCTAGTTCGTTATCTTGAGAGTTTGGTTTGATTTTTATTTGGACACACGCAATTGTTCGTAACTTTATAGCGTGTGGGTAAAAATTATTGAAATTTTAACTGTATGTATTTTATTGTGTTGTGTCAATTGTGTGATGAGTTTCGTGAAAATCGGTCGAGTGATTTCAGTGATGGCTTCGAATGAAGAAAAAGTGCGCCAACAAATTCTGGGCCCCCACTTCGAAAACGCTTTTCATCGATGGATCGGAAAACAGCTCGGAATCGCACATTCAACCGTATCTCATGTGATCAAAACGTTCAAGGACCGTAAGACAACCAAGCGGAAAAATGGTAGTGGCAAAAAACGTGGCACATCAAATCCGGAGAAGGCCAAAATGGTATTGAACCAATTTAAGCGTTATCCCAACATTTCGATCAGGGATGTTGCGAAAAAGGCGAAAGTTTCAGTTTGTTTTGTGCAGAAAACAATGAAACGTTCTGGATTACATGTGTACAAGGTCCAGAAGGCACCGAACCGGAGCGATAAACAGAACTCGGTGGCCAAAACTCGTTCAAGAAAACTCGTCAGGGAGTGGCTCACAAAACCGTTCTGCATTGTGATGGACGATGAGACCTACATTAAAGCCGATACCAAACAAATTCCAGGACAGGAACACTACGTCGCCACCTCTAGGTTGGCCGTTCGGGAGAGTGTACCGAAGAAGAAACTGTCGAAATTCGCCAAAAAATTCCTTGTCTTTCAAGCGATCTGCGGATGTGGCAAAATGAGTCAGCCCTTCATCACCTCTGGAACCGTCAACGGACAAATCTACGGCAACCCTCCAAACACTCCGGAACTTCGCCCAATTGAAAAAATTTGGGCAATCATGAAGGCAAAGCTCATTAAAACTCCAAAACTGATAGAAAATGAACTTGAACTAAAGAAAGTGTGGTTAAAAGTAAGTAAGCAAGTCCGTCCTATCATTGCCCAAAATTTGATGAAAGGGGTCAAGGCAAAGGTGCGGGCATTTGGGTTGGGAGAAGAGGTTCAATAAACCAATGATGTCAAAACTTAACCATTTAGTAGAATCGGGCTCAAGGAAAATTTTTGGTGACCTATTTTGTGTGTCAAAATTTTATCAAATACAGTCTTTATAGCAGATGAACCGAAATGGTTTCATAAGGGACAAATGGGTAGTATTCAGTGGCCCAAAATTATATCATTGCATTAGGTTGACATGAAAAGTGGTAACTGTCCGATTAGCCGGTCTTGCAAGACTCTGTCTGCATACTCGAGTTATGCACAAATTGGTGTTTCATTTGTACAGGAGCCCCTTCCTTTAGACAGAGAAGGACACTCGAACCATCATAAGAACCTTCTCCTGCCCCAAAATCCCTTGCATACAAATGTTCATAACAGAAAGCATAATTCTCATGATTGGTTGAAATTTGTATTTCATATGTATGAGAGCCCCCACTTCCAAAGAGAGGAGGTGTCTCGAAACACCGTGGCAACACTTCTTGCCCTCAAAAACCTCCACATGTCTAAGTTGGCTCCTTTTGCATGATTAGTTCTCAAGTTATTGTTTCATCTGTATGGTCTTTTATTTGATTTGCATGAGAGCCATCTCTTACAGAAAAGGGAGGAATTTCAAACCAAGAAGCTTCCCCGGTCTCAAAAACCCCTGCATACAAATTTTCATAACAGTCGGAAGAATTCTCATGATTGGTTGAAATTTGTGTTTTATTCGTATAGGAGCCCCTTTCAAGACGGGAAAGGAGCCTCAAACCATCACTAGAGCCTTCTCCGGCCCCAAAACTCCTGCATAAAAAATCCTAAGTAGGGAATTCTCATTTTCATTGAAATTTATGTTCGATGAGAGCTTAGAGAAGTGGTCTCTAACAACCGTAGAAGTTCTTGCCTTCAAAACCTTCACATGCCAAATTTTGTTCCATTAATTTGATTAGTTCCTGAGTTATGCAAAAAACTATTTCATTTGTATAAGAGCCATCCCTTCCTAATAGGGAGGGGTCTAAGACTACCATAGAAATATGTCTTGTCTCAAGAAACCCCCGCATGCCAAATTTGGTTCTATTTTCTTGACTAGTCCACGAGTTATACATAAATTTATGTTTCATTTATATTGAGCCTTCAGCCCCCCCCCCCATTCAGATTTGGGAGGAGACTCAAACTATCATAAGAAACTTTTCGGGTCCCAAAACCCCTTTCATAACAGTAGGAAAAAATCTTATGATTAGTTTGAGATTGTGTTTCGTTTGCTTAAGACCCTCCCCCCCACATCCACAAAGAGGAGGGGTCTCTGAACCACCTTAGAAACATTTCTTGTCTCCAGAATCCCCACACGTTAAATTTGGTTACATTTGCTTTCTTAGTTCTAGAGTTATGCAGAAATTTCAGTTTCATTTATATGAGAGTCTTCCCTTTTAGAGAGAGAGGGGGGGGAGGGTGTCAAACTAACATAGAAACATTTTTTACTTCCAAAAACTTCTACATGCCAAAGTTGGTTCCATTTGCTTGATTAGTTCTTGAGTTATGCAGAAATTTGTGTTTCATTTGTATGAGAGTCCCTCTTTCCAGAATAGGGAGGGGTCTCTAACTATTATAAGAACCTTTCACGGCCCAAAAAATCCACTTTGCAAAATTTCTACGTCGATCGGTTGAGTAGGTTTTGATTCTATAAGGTTCAGATAGACAGAAATCCATTTTTATTTATATAGATATTCAGAAATCCTGTCTCCAAAAATTCCCACATATCCAATGTGGTTTCATTTGCTTGAATAGTTCTTGAGCTATTCAGAAAGATGTTGTCACCCTTCATTAGGGGAGGGGGTTCCTGAGCATCCATCGAATAATTTCTTGCCTCCGAAAAAACCTCCACATGCCATATTTACTTGATTTGTTATGCAAAAAAAATTTCAATTGTATTGGATCTTCAAAAATTTCGGCCTCGCCATTTGCTTGAGTAGTTCTCAAGTTATGCAGAAATTTGTGAATTATTTGTATTTGAGCTAATAAAATGTTACGTGATATCAAGGTATGACTATATCAGAGCATAAAATATTGTATTACTAGGTTTTTTTTTCATTAGGGCGAATCTGAAATTGAGAGACTCTCTTTGATTACTTTCTTTTTCATTCATATTCCATTCAGCTTAACGTCTTTTATTCTAAAGGGCGAACACGAAATTATTGCGACACCGAAAATGTCATGCCAATTTTCTTATAATGTTTATAATCAAACCAAAATTTTAGGGTAGTTTTATACATATATTTACTTCAAAAATCAAAAGAAAAGTTAATCGATGGAGCCTAGAGTGTAAAATTGAACCCATTTTCGCTTGATGCCCTCCATCACAGTCTTTACAGTGTCATCCGGTACGAGTTTCTCAGTTTTTTTCCATTTTCTTAACATGTCCTTCTCGTCTTTGACTGTCTTCTTGCTCTTCCGAAGTTCCCGCTTCATCATTGCCCAGTACTGCTCCACCGGGCGCAGCTCCGGACAGTTTGGCGGATTCATGTCCTTTGGAACAAAATGGACAGAATTGGCCTCATACCACTCCAGGACACTTTTAGAATAGTGGCATGATGCCAAATCTGGCCAAAATAGAGGAGCTTCGTCGTGCTGCTGCAAGAACGGCAAAAGGCGCTTCTCGAGGCACTCAGATTTGTAGATCTCGCCATTTACTGTGCCCTTTGTCACGAAAGGCTCACTCATCAGTCCGCAAGAGCAGATGGCCTGCCAAATGAGATATTTGAGGCGAACTTCGACATTTTCTTCTTCTTAAATTTGTCGTCCACATAGAACTTGCTCTTGCCGGTGAAAAACTCCAACCCGGAATTTGCTTAAAATCGGCTTTTATATACGTTTCGTCGTCCATCACACAGCAGCCATATTTTGTCAGCATCTTCTCGTAGAGCTTCCGTGCCCGAGTTTTAGCCGTCGATTGTTGCCGCTCATCGCGGTTTGGGAAGTTCTGTACCTTGTATGTATGTAGTCCAGCTCTCTTCTTGCATTCTGGACGTAGCTCTGCGACATGCCGATCTTTTTAGCCAAATCACGGCTTGAGACGTTGGGATTTGCTTTAATCATCCGCTTCACCTTTCCCTCCGTCTTTTGTTCTCCGGTCCCGGTTTTCTTCCAGCTCCTTTGCCGTGGTCCAACGTCAACCGCTCCTGGAACCGCTTCAACACTCTGGAGACGGTTGAATGGTGAATGTTCAACATTTTTCCCAACTGCCGGTGCGACAGGTCAGGAAATTTCAGGTGTTTGGAAAGAATTTGTTCTCTCGACTCGCGTTGGTTCACCTCCATTTTCGTTGAATCGAAAAACACGACTTCGAGTTTGACAGCATGTAAACAATACACATCAATGAGAAAGTGTGCAAAATTTGGTTGATTTTTACCCAATGGTAAAAAAAGTTATGCCCTGTTGAATGTGTTGCAATAATTCCGTGTTCGCCCTTTAAGTGCATTCTTGAAAACAATTCGAGGCATTTCACATTAAACAAGACGTAAAAGGTAAAGGGGTCTAACATAACTTACAACAAATATGTTTTGTTGTTGCTAGTTTGAAGTAATTTGACTAGAGTTTGGTGGTAGATCTCAAACCTCGCAATTCACATTTGCCTCAGCTACTCATCTAAGATAAATGATGTAAAAAAATATGAACATTTGGCTCTGTAAAGGTAATTCGATTGAGCCTGTACTAATAAATGATTATTAAAAAAAAATTTCCTCGTTCACTTGTAAAGCCAAAGCGAGCGTAAAGAACGATATCGTTTGCAATGTTTCATACAACAGACTAGATTCAGGCGTTATCTGGCTTAAATTAAGGAAAAATATCCCATGAACTTATGCAAAATCTAGCATTCCATTTCTGTGCATTAGATAACGCAGAAAATTACGTGTTTCTTCCAAACTGTGTATCATATCATATCATCAAAACAGTTGAGTTGATTGGTATATAAACTTCAGTCCTCTGGGCTTCAGGTTGCGGATCAAATTTTAAGCGATTTCTATACATACACTTTTTATAAAGTAAGAAGGTTGAAAATCACACTCACTCGCAAGGAATATCAAACAACTAACAAATCCACGCCTCTAAGTGAAGCCACAACCCAGGATGCAAAAAAGAAACCAACATTTGTTCATCATGCTAGTTCTTGTTTCGTATTTCATACCGAACTGCAAAGGAACGTTCCATCTTCACCTGCATGCTTCTACTTCCCAGAAGAACAATCAAAACAGCAGCTCCTTTGCGAAAACTACGATACATTCCGTCTTGTACCTACACAGCTCGAAAAAGAAGTGTGAGTTTCTGTTCAATATCAAGCCCATAGATGTACTGTCATAAAACCAAATTACCATTGTAAATCGTGTAAAGTTCTGGGACATTCCATTTAGAGCGGATAATGTTGTATACAAAAGCTCGTCTTTATTACAACTTAATACAATTTTGCATGCTCTGACATGATAAATGCTCTGATTTTCTTTCTGTGTACCTATTCCCTCAACACAAAAGGTGTTCCGGCAGATGCAACTATATGTCGGTCGCTTGGTGAATAAGATTCTGGTGCAGCCCCTGAGCCCAAGCTCGGCAGCAGGAGATACAGAGATTCATATCACTTGTATGCACAGCAATAGCTTGTTTAACTTCACCCGCGCTTTCACTTCTCCATTTGCAAATCGTTTAACAAAGGTAATTGCTTCGAAGGCACATCCCATTAAAGCACCCCATCCGTCGTCGTTGGCGTCGTTATCGTGGCTGCTGAAAGGATAGACTGGAAGAGTAACAGTACTCCACCGTTGAACGCCTCTTTGATAAGAGAGATTTCCATTGAAAACGCTTCAAAAAGGCTAACGAGGTTTGGCTTATGAGAAAATAAGCTGCCATTCGTTCTGACATTAAATATCACGGGGGTCCAACGTTGGAAACAGTAAATCTAGGAGCAACAACTTTCCGGGAATTCCGTACAATTGATTGCTATTCAATGTTCCATATCAATCATCCCCTTTGTCCCTCGATGCCCCGAACCAACAACCAAATCCCAACAGACAACCATTCAATCATCATTTGTCGGATTATTTCCTGCTGTCGCATTCGAAGTTCGAAGAGGCGTAAATTTACGTCGTTTTCTTCCCGGAACCCATTCATCAGCTTAGCCCCTCAGCACTCATCGATTCCCAAGAGTAATAATGAATCGCTCCGGGCAATCAAAGCAACCCACATAAACTAAACGCACTTCATCAATGGGATAATCCTTGACCGATGTGGTTGTTGTTTTTGTTTTTATTTGTTATCATTGCGTTAGTTAATACATTCTGGGTTACTCCAATACGATAGATAAGCTGCTTATCCGCCCAGCATAATATAAACAAAGAAAGCTCACCGCAATCAAACTGCTGCTGATCGATTTCTGGCCACGTCCGGTGCTCTTGAAGTGTTCAATCACCTCCCACTTGGGCTTCTTCGGCGAGTTGGTGTTCTGCTCGTGGATGGTCATCGATTGGGCCGGCGAGGCACTTTCCAGCTCGAGTGTCACGGACGATGTCGTCGGATCGGTCGGTTGTTGCCGCAGGGACGAGCAGCGGCGGGCGAGACTTGTTTTTGCGCAGGTTGGCAAAGTCCTGTTTGGAGATGGAGAGAGAAAAGAAACAGTATTCAGTGGAGAAATATGGCTCGTGATTGATTGGTGAGCTAAGCGTTGATTGAATGATTCTCATGAGGCTTTGGGGATACACAAACTGAATAAGGGGTATCAGGGCAGAATGGGCACGTTTTAATTTTTTGAAACAACAAATGTAGTGGAAATTTGGCAGGTCAGGGCACCTACCTGATCATTCGAGAACTTGCTCGTTAGTTTTAAGTTAGTTAAAATAGTAAGGTAGGTTTTCAATTTTTTACAATCAAATATTCAAACCTTCATGCGTTACCTCACAATGTTGGACAAAATTAATTATACACATACATTTTGTTATTTTGTTCAATGTCTAAGCTGATTTAAATGGTAAATGGTGTTTTTTCCGGGTAATGAAATAATTTTTATACGATTAAATTGTAAAGCCATGAACTGAAGGAATGTGCATGACTTGCTCAATACTAAATAATTTATTGCTAAGGCTGTATTTCAAAATGTGTAACGATCTGTAAATGTGTACAGTTTGTACATAGTTTGTTTGCTTTAATCTAGATGAATAAAGTTCCTTAGGGTAGGCTATGCGAGA
>JASCZW010011866.1:0-30520 GCA_034211315.2 Aedes japonicus
TCGAGCACGAACTTTGCCGGTCACCGAAGGGCTTTCTTTGCTGCTGTTAGGCAGCCACCAAAAAGTGCACTTGAAACGAGAAGTGAAATGACCGATGCACTGGAACACCTTTCGTCCTATTCTTCAATGCTCCACCGCTGGCTAACACTAAGTCCCTTCGTAAAAGGGCACTTGGTCAACTAAAACGTCTGGTCTGTACTGGCGAAAACTTGCGTAAACTGACGGGAACTTGTGATATTTTCACCGAAAATATCTCACAACGGAAACTAAACTTGACCACAAGACCGTGATGATCCGACCGAGAAAATAAATGCGCGCACGTCCGTTCTACTTGGTTTGCTATATTGAACTGATTTGTTGTTGAAATATGTACATGGGTATAGTTTGGGGTACGAGAACGATGATGTGATCGTTGCACGATCGGAGATCTCGATCGCTGTTCATCGACTCGGTGATGCTGGAATAGGGTGTTGTGTGGCGGCTACGGTTGTTGATCACGTTGTATCTCCAACATTCCGGCCACCTTGAAACACGGAGGTGTTTCAAACATCAATGGAAGGACGATGACAAACAATTCAGCGTTGTACGAATTCAGGTGAAATTTCGGAAGTTGTAGACATCGGTTCGGTGTTGATCGCTCCGCCGTAGATCCTCATAGTATACCGGGAACAAAAAAGAAGACCAGGTAGATCGAACGACTCGACTTGAAGGGATTGAAACTGCAATTACCTGTGCTAAGCGCAGGTGCGCTTCGAGCAAGTTCTCCCTTGCGGGTTGCCCTACCTGGAACGACGGCTTTAGATTCTTGAATTCGGTGACGGCAGTAGAGCGATTCTCGCTACGGCCCGAACGATGTCCTTTCCCGCAGCAGTACGTAAGGTCACTACTCGGACGACTCCATCCTTGCCCGGATGCAGCTTCATGATCCTACCAAGTGGCCAGCTGGCAGGAGGGACGTTGTCCTCCTTCACGACGACGATGCGATCCACCTCAACGGCGACCGGCGGGTTGCAGCCTTTTGTTGCTCGTGACTGCAGCTGTTGTAGATACTCCGGATACTAACGGGCCCAGATATTTTGGAGCTGCTTCTGGACCAAGTCATAGGCTTCCAGACGGTTGTCAGGAATCCCACGCAAATCAGCATCGGGTACCGCTTGTAGGTTGGCCCCGACAAGAAAATGTCCTGGTGTAAGGACCTCCAGATCGGTCGGCTCGCTCGGCATCGGCGTCAGCGGACGGGAGTTCAGGCACATTTCGATCTGGGCCAAAAGGGTTAACATCTGTTCGTAAGCAATGTTTGTGTTGCCTACTGTTTTCAGGAGGTGCTTCTTCGCTGACTTGACTGCAGCCTCCCAAAGACCGCCGAAGTGCGGGGCACGTGGCGGAATAAACTTCCAACGAATCTCGTTCTCCGCGCACCAATTGAAGATCCGGTCCCGATCGCTGTTCTCCACCTTCAGCATCCGATAGATGCGGTTGAGTGCATTTGACGCACCCTTAAATGTTGTGGCGTTGTCCGAGTGCAGCTCGGCAATTTTACCTCTTCGAGCAACCACACGACGGAGGGCTGCCAGGAAAGCAGCTGTAGTGAGATCACTGACAAGCTCGATGTGTACGGCTCTCGTGGCGAAACAAACGAAAATTGCCACGTATGCTTTGGTTGGAGCGCGATTGCGGACGGTTGCTTTCAGCAGAAACGGTCCACAGTAGTCGACTCCACAGACGGAAAATGGGCGAGTTGGTGAGACTCGGGATGCCGGAAGATCTGCTGTGCTCTGCTGGACTAGTGTGGGCTTGCTACGAAAGCAAGTGTGGCAATGGTGGAAAACGGATTTGGACAAATTTCTGCCGCCGAGAATCCAAAACTTCTGGCGCAGTGTGGCTAGCAGGAGTTGCGGCCCTGCGTGCAGTAGCTTCAAGTGAAAGAAACTAGCCAGCAGAGTCGACAGCGGGTGTTTGGCTGCGAGTACGATGGGGTGCTTAACATAGTCGCAGATTGTGGCGTTCCTTAGCCGGCCACCGACACGAATAATGCGATCTTCGTCGATGTATGGCTTCAGCCACTTCATGGCGGATGATTTAGCGACTGCTTCACCGCTGGACAGGTGAGAGATCTCTCCGGGAAACGACTGCTGTTGTGCTAGGCAACACAGATGAAGTTCAGCACGTTGCAGTTCTTCGGTAGAAACTGCAGCAACGATAACATTGTGAATGCTGAGTTGGTGGTAACTGTCCGGATCGGTTCGACGTAGTACTGCGCGTTCTCGCAAGGCTTGAAGGTACCGTAAGCAAAAAGCAGTAACGCGGCGCAGTTTGGAGTAACTGGAGTAGCGTGCGAAAAGATTGTCGTGGAACTCGTTCTGTACGGCACTCATCGCAACGTGTGGTACATTGCGTTCTTCGGTGATAGTCTCTGCTTCTTCGTCGGTGGGAATGAGATTCGGCCAGTGATCAGGATCGAGTGACAACCAGTTTGGGCCGTTCCACCAGCGCTTGCACTGCAGCATGTCGACAGGACTGAGTCCTCGTGAAATATCGTCGGCAGGGTTGTCGAGACCGGAAACGTGTTTCCAGTGGCTGACATCGGTTGAATGCTGGATCTGCGACACTCGGTTCGCTACAAAAGCCTTCCAACGGCCTGGAGAAGATTGTAGCCAATGGAGAACGGTAGTTGAGTCTGTCCAGAAATAAGCAGGAGGTGAAATCTTCAGGGCGAATGTCACTTTCTCGAACAGCTGCGTTGACAGTCGTGCAGCACAGAGCTCCAGGCGTGCGATGGAATGTCGACTGGATAACGGCGCCACCTTGGATTTTGCCGTCAGTAACTGGACGGACACTCCACCGCTAGTTTCGGCTCGTACGTAACAACAAGCTCCGTAAGCTCCTTGAGAGGCGTCAGCGAAGAAATGGAGTTGGAGATTGACGGCGTTCGGCAGCGAAACAAATCGTGGGACACGAACTTCGCTCAACAAATGTAGAGTGTTATGGAACTCCTTCCATTCCTTCTGTAGCCTGGTTGGAAGTGCTGTATCCCACTCACAGGCTTCACCATTCTGCTTCCAGTGCCCATAAACGCTGCATGAAGAGTTTGGCGACTACAATTGTGGGACCTACGAGACCAAGTGGGTCGAAGATTTGTGCGATGTAGGACATCACCTTTCGTTTCGACAGCACTGCAGCCGGTGGTGGTAACTGGACTTTGAACCGAAGCGCGTCGGTTCTTGGCTCCCATACGAGACCCAGAGTGGAAACGGTCTGTTCTTCATGAAGATCATGCAGCGGTTGAACGGCTAATTCTTCCGGTGGAACACCTTGTAGAGCTTCCGGAACATTCGATGCCCATTTCTTTATAGGAAAACCAGCAGTCTTGAGCATCGACGTCACTTGATGCCTCACTTGAATTGCAGATTCTACATCACTACCGCCCGAGAGAAGATCGTCGACGTAGAAATCGAAGAGTACTGGATCTACTGCAGCTGGAAACTTGTGCCCATTGTCGCGTGCAATCTGCTGCAGGGTCCTCGTAGCAAGATACGGCCCAGACGCAGTGCCGTAGGTCACGGTCTGCAGCTCGTACGTAGAAATAGGATCGCTGGGATTGGTCCGGAAGCGAATGCGAAGGAATTTGTGATCCTCCGGAGAGTGGAGCATCTGCCGATACATTTTTTCCACGTCTGCGACCACAGCGACGCAGTGAATACGGAAACGCAGCACGATGGAGAGCAGATCCTCTTGAACGACTGGACCGACCAAGAGTGTGTCGTTCAATGAGTAACCGGAAGATGTCTTGCACGACGCATCGAAAACGACCCTGATCTTTGTAGTCGTGCTCGATTCTTTGAAGACGGCGTGGTGCGGTATGTAGCAAGTGCGGTTGATCGTCGTCTACCGGATCGTTGAGCTTCTTCATGTGCCCCAACTGGAGGTATTCGTCCATGAAACGATGGTACGCGTCCTTCGTGGCAGGATCACGTTCGAGACGCCGCTCGACACTCAGAAGACGGCGATCTGCGATATCTCTTGAGCTTCCTAAGACAATATCGGGATTGTCGGTTCGAGGAAGTCTGACGATGTACCTTCCAGAAGTGTCACGTGTAGTGGTAGCTACGTAGTGCTTTTCACAGCGATCTTCTTCAACGGACAGTGCTGGTCCGTCGGAAATATCCTCGATTTCCCAGAACTTCTGAAGCGTAGCTTCTAGCGGATCATCTTTCGTAGAAAGGTTGCAGATTCGAGGAATACAATTGTGTTGATTGGATGCGGTGCCAGCGACAGCCCATCCGAATGGCGTTTCAGCCAACCATGGAAGTCCGTCTCCTAACGGAATCTTCCGACCACTATGGAGCTCCCAGAAGGCTTCACTGCCGATAACAAGGTCTATTCTCCTGGGATGTGGAACTGAGGGTCGGCGAGAGCAACCTTGGGTATTTTCCATGACGAGATGTTTAGTGGTATGGTCGGCAGCTGTGCCGATGGATTCTTAAGAATAAGAAACTGTAGCTTCGTCGAAAACTCCTGTGTTCTCGACTGGATGGTAGCGGTGATTGCACTTTTCACAATTTGCGTAGAGAGGCCGATCCCTGCTATTGATATATCCACCTTCGACCTTTGATTGAACAGTAGATTTGCTAGTGGCTTCGAAATGAAGTTGGACATTGATGCCGAGTCCAGTAACGCCCTTGCCTGGTATTCATGTCCATGATCATCAACGACATTGAGGGCAACCGTTTCCAACAGAACAGTGTTACATGCAGTTTGGACTGCCATGCTGACATTGGGAGGAGCGGAGCTCCGAGTATCCACGCTAGTGGATGGAGACGGTTGTTGAACAGGAACCGATGATGACACGGTTGTACTCGACGACGACTTGGATAAAGCAGGGTCGTGAAGCAGCGAATGATGCCTTTCGTGGCACGTACGGCACGAAAACTTTGACGTACACTTTTTCACTTGATGTCCGCTGCACAGACAGTTCCAGCACAGCCGTTTCTGTGTGACCAATTCTCGGCGAAGGCGTATATCCTTCCCAAGGAAAATGGGACAGTTGCGCAGGACGTGATTGTCGGAGCAGGACAGTATACACGGTGAGGAGGAATTGGAGGATACAGCGGTGTTGGCTGCGAACTTGAATTTACTGGATTTTGGAATGTTGCCGGCCACCTTTGCCGACGACGATGATTGCTGATGGTGCTCGTAGCTGACTGAGTTCAGCACCCGTACGCGCTGATAGAGGAATTCTACCAGCTCATCATACTTCACGTCATCCTGCGTACTGGTTTTCTCCTCCCAGGCTCGCAAAGTGGATTGGTCCAGCTTGTACGACAAGATATTCACCAGCGGTGTGTCCCAGTACTCCACAGGTTCGTTCAACTTCTTGAGGGCCTTCACGTGGCGCTGGAAATCGTCGATTAGGCTGTGGATGCGATTAGCAGACTCCTGCTTCACCGCTGACAAATCGTAGAGTGCCCGGAAAAGTTTCCGTTTGAGGAATCGACGGTTGTCGTATCGCTTGAGAAGTGCGTCCCAAGTGCAAGCGTAATTGTCGGCTTCGATATCTACTGACTCGAACGGCTTCTTTGCTTCCCTTCAAGAGACTGCAAAGATATTGCAGTTTAGCGACCGTTGGTATGTCCGCATTGGAGTGAACCATGGATGAAAACGTGTCACGGAACGACAACCAACGTGAAAAATCGCCATTGAATCGTGGAAGGTCGATCTGCGGTAAGCGGAGGTGGAAGTTGGCAGGTGGAGCGGCAAAAGAGGCGTTCAGTTGAGCATGATTAACTTCGGTGGGGAGCTTTGAAAGTAGGAATCCTTTTGCTGTGCAGTACCGGTGCTCGAAATCCACTCTATCCGCAAGGTGTGCCTCCAGATCGTCGCTATCTAGTCGCTCGATGGTGTCCTGAACCTCCGCAAACGCAACATTAACCTTGTCCAGGGAGTCGATTCTCACTTGCACTTGGCACGTATCACGCACTGGATTGAACTCGGCGATGAACTTCCCAACCGCCTTTAGCATAGTGATCAAGGACTGCCGCTGGACCATCTTATCCGCAAGGATTTTCTCTTCCTTGGGCGGCATTGTCACCGAACACACACACGGAAAACGCACGAAAACGGTAGCAAATCGAAAACGGATCTCCTTCCCGGCGCGAGCTACTCGTTTCTACGCGAAACCGAACCGGCGAGGCGAACACACAATCGAACGAAATAAATCCTTCCCGTCGCGGTGTATTGGCCTTCGCGACGATGAAATCAACGGGAGAGGGTTGTTTTAATCGAACGTAGTACTCCTTCCCGTCGCGAACAGACCCAATCCTACGCGGTAACACAATCAAGGGCGCGAACGTTTTCCACTTGAACTGTGCACCGTTTCCCACCAATTGCCACAATGACTTAAAAATTCAAAAAAAGTCACCCAACTTTCGTCAACCAAATGAAGTTGAATTCAATTTGGTTGGAATTATCTTTCAACGTTTTATTGCTACCACAAGCCACAAGATAACTGGAACTGACTCACCGGATTGATGATGCAAATCGTCGCTCTAATCCCAGTAGTGATGCTAACACCACCACACACCGGCAAACAGCTTCCCGCCAGTAGCCTTGATCCAAAGGAACGCTTAACAAGCGTCGAAAATGGCTTCGGTGATGACGGCAATTGGGGGGTTCAATAGCCTGCACAACGACCGCAGTTGAACCCAAGATGGTCACAAAATGTCTTCTCCTGCACACAACAGAGTAGTGTCCGCCTTGACACTCTCCCAAGCGGAAAAGTTCTTCCACCAAACACCAAATTCTTTCGCCCACCGGCAGCGATCTATCGCAAATCGATCGCGTAATTATGGGCTCATTAATTAGCCGAACACTGTTGCTAATAAGCACACGCAAATAGCAATATCACTTTCACTACGATTGTGTTTTGTTCTTCTCCACACACTATTGAGGTGTACCCGCCTTGGTAACAACCTCCGAGCGCGATGGCGCTTTTTGACCAATATACAATGGCCAGTTGATCATTTCCAATAAACAATATAAAGTTCACTACGGTACACTTTCCGGCCGCGGAATGGCCTTCGATCCGGTTCGAAGGACCAAATGTTCGAGCACGAACTTTGCCGGTCACCGAAGGGCTTTCTTTGCTGCTGTTAGGCAGCCACCAAAAAGTGCACTTGAAACGAGAAATGAAATGACCGATGCACTGGAACACCTTTCGTCCTATTCTTCAATGCTCCACCGCTGGCTAACACTAAGTCCCTTCGTAAAAGGGCACTTGGTCAACTAAAACGCTCTGGTCTGTACTAGCGAAAACTAGTGGAAACTGACGGGAACTTGTGATATTTTCACCGAAAATATCTCACAACGGAAACTAAACTTGACCACAAGACCGTGATAATTGGTCCGTTCTACTTGGTTTGCTATATTGAACTGATTTGTTGTTGAAATATGTACATGGGTATAGTTTGGGGTACGAGAACGATGATGTGATCGTTGCACGATCGGAGATCCCGATTGCTGTTCATCGACTCGGTGATGCTGGAATAGGGTGTTGTGTGGCGGCTACGGTTGTTGATCACGTTGTATCTCCAACAGTCGTTCAGTACCATCCCAAAGCCAACTGGGTCGATTTGAAATCAACCGCCTTGAGCACTAACGCTACCACATAACTTTGACAGTTGTTTCGGTTGTCTGTCTACACAATACCTCTAGCGAATAAAAGCGACCACAAAGTAACACTACGAACACGTTAAAATTTAGATCAGATAGCTTAAATTCTATTATTCATTAAAACACATTAAAAGTGTAAGTAAAATAAAAAAATAAAATAAAATTAAAATAATGTTAAATTAAATTTAATATCTACAGTTCAGCACAGATATTGAAGAATATACAGTTACATTAGACGAAAAACATACGCAACAGAAGGTCTGCTGGCTTACAAACCTTTAGTATATCTTTCGGTTTCGAAGCTTCCGTTTTCAAGGTGCTGATTTTCGATTTGAAAAGTTCTTCACAATAGGATTCGTTTTTTATATCTCACCAGTATTCACACACCACGATTGGCTTGTTAATTGCACAGCGGGCATGCACGACAAAATACAACACAATAGGATTTTCAACAAAATCAAACTTCGACGAAGTATCAGAATGAAGCACAGCTCGTGCGGTTCGTGCTCATTGACGATAAGAACATGTATGACAGCAGAAAATAAATTTTATGCACTCACACAACTAAGTAAAATGTGTATTTTCATTTACCGTACACTCAAACTTTTCGACGCCTTTGTTTTCGTATTAACGCTGACAAATTTAGATTACCAAATGCAAAATTGTTGGATGTCACATTTTTATAACCCACTGGGGCAAATTTATTGGATTGTGGTTTTTTTTGGACATACGGGATATTTTGGCTTTCCAAGAAGGCTTGTGTTTTTCTCGCAAAATGCGACGACCCATTATCCGGCCAAAACACGTAATTTCCATATGCATGTTATGTTTGAAGAAATGCAATCAATATTTTCTTCAAACATTGATTTTGGTACATTTCTTGATGAATAACCAAACCTTGAAACATGGTTTGAACCATTTTTTTTAAACTCCTCTCGCAGATATGGCAATATAAAGCATCACCTTCTGCTCAAACTTATGCTTAAACTTATATTTCAATTAACATCGGTCGTGTCCTGGGATGTGGGTTTTTGAGAGAGAAAAGTAGCTTTCATCATCCAAAACGGAACAATTCTCGGCGTAATTTTCGGGTTATCCAGCGGCATTGGGAATTTACGATTGATATCTGTTGCTCTGTGTATTCTGGTGCACTTGATTTCTTGCGGCAGGCTATTCCTATCTTCTACGTCTCGCAGATGTTAGGTTGTGCAGTCTTTAACTTTTTTGCTGCATCAGATTGACTAATCGAATTGTTGTTAAAAGTACTATGAGGCAATCTAAGTTAAATAGTGCCTGCACATTTGGTTATGTAGAATTATATTTGTTAAAATCAGCCAACTCTGCAAGATATAAGTCCAATGTGAAGTCAGAGTTGGCAATGTAAATAGTAACAAGGCTTAAGAATTTCTCAATAAAAAAAGGCAAATAAGGCGAAAATTAAGTAATCATCCTGGTTACAAATCGTGCACTTTTAGCAACTATATTCACAATCAAATTCATATTTGTTACATTTTATGTAATCAAAACATGTAATTTATTATCAACAATGGCACGTGGTGTAGGTTCATTCGGCCGAATGCCATTAGGCTAAACGCCATTAGGTCATTAGACCGAATGGATCATAATGCCGAATTTAGCAAAGTCAAAGATTGAACCAAACAATTTATAAAGTCTTTGCTAATGAACTTTCATGGAAGACTATTCCTTCTTTAAGCCATGAGCAGTTCTTTCTTATTTCAATATACCCAATTTTTCAAGTGGAAGATCAAATTTATTATTTCCTGAAATCTTCTAGACATGATACCAATGAACTTTCATTTCTTCTCTAATCATATAGCATCTAGCAGATCTATCTCATTTCAAAACATCCTATCTTTAGTATCTCTAGATAACTTTTTTGGCTTGAAACTAATGAACTTTTATGGTAAATTTCTGATTCTTTTAATTAAAGGGTGTCCACGATGAAATTGCCACACTATGAAATTGCTCTAACTTTCTAACCGTTGGGTAGAATTTAATGAAAATTTGGGTGAATTTAGTTCATAGTGCATCATTTACATCCTGCAAGTTTTCAAGTCCTGTGATCAAAACTCGCGGAAATGGAGTCGAAAGAACAGCTCGTGCGTGATAGAATCTTGCCCATTCATCACGAGAACAAGGATCTCTCGCATCGTTCCATCGCTAAAACGTTGGGAATCGCGAATTCCACGGTGTCCGAGCGACAAGCGGTTAAGACAGTTGACCACCGATCGGAAGCCCAGAAGTGAAGGAAAAAGTATTCCGTACAGCACCAAAATCACAACCGCGTAGTTGGGGCCTTCAACCGAAATCCGAACGCCTCCGTTCGGGATGCTGGCTAAGCTGCACCTGAAGCGAAGTTTTGTCCAGAAGGCCAAAACTAAGGCTGGAGTTTCGAACGATCAAGGTACAAAAGGCCCTAATCGCGACGAGAAGCAGAACAAGTCCGCCAAACCCGTGCCAGGAAGTTGTACCAACATGCTGACGAAAGTTGAATGCTGCATCATGGACGACGAAACATATGTGAAGGCCGACTTCAAACAGATCCTGGCAACCTGTTTCACGGCCAAGGATAAGTTAGCGTTCCAGGAGCATGTCCGCACTCAGAAGATGTCAAATTTGCGAAGAAATTCCTGGTTTGGCACAAGCCATCTGCACGTGCGGGAAGCGGAGTGCACCTTTCGTGACCCAGGACACGATGAACGGACAGGTGTACATAAAGAGTGCCTCAGAAGCGGCTGCTTCCTCTCCTGAAGGCCCACAACGTCCCAACAATCTTCTGGCCGGATTTGGCCTCATGCGCGCTACTCCAAGGACGTGCTGAAGTGGTATGCGGACAATAAGGTCAATTTCGTGCCGAAAATGTTCAAGCCTCCCAACACTCCGGAGCTCTCGCCCCATCGAGAAGTACTGGGCGATTATGAAGCAGCACCTTCTTTAACGACCTGAGTGGTGAAGTCAGTCGAGGAACTGAAGAAAGTATGGGTTTACATGCAAAAAACCGGTTGATTCCAGGTTATGCGAATCTTATGGCCGGGGTTAAGGCCAAGGTGCGGGCATTTGCGTATGGACTGTAAATAAAATACGAGTAAAATGGTAAAATGAAGTTTAATCGTTATTTCTCAATCCCTGAAAATTTGATGACAATCGGATGAAAACTCGAATTTTGCGAATCAATTTTGTGTGTGGCAATTTCATCGCGGACACCCTTTATAAGCAGTTCTTTCTTTATTAACATCTCATCATCTTCTAACAGTTGAGTAAGGATCAGTTTTTTTTAAATGTTTTGGGATTTAAAGCATTTTTTTTTAATTTTAAATTTGCAGTTGCGCAGTTCTTCCGAATTTCAAAAAATCAAGTTTCCATATCATATTTCTAAAGATTGAACTAAAATTTTCTCGTAATCCTTAGGTAAAAAAATCAATAAATGGTCATGAGAGATTTTTCGTAATGTCAATCATCAGCAGGTTTTTGTATATTAAAAACTTTTAATCCGCTTAAGTGTCTCGTTGATATTTTTTTAATATTTAAAATATGAACAGCTATTCCAAGCAAACAGGAAGTAAAAAATTGCAGTTCTCAGTTATTCAGCGCTGACAGTGACCGGATTCTTTCCCGTCATCTCAGCCTAGCTTAGCGGTATTCAGCCCTTCAGACATTTCGAGTCTTATGGCATTCAGCCTAGTAACCTGTCACAGAAGGAACATTGGGCATAAATTATGAAACTGTGTTGAAGAATTGTGGATTTCTGTTTTTTCTTGGAAGTAAGTTGTGGCGAGAGTATTGCTTTACTGTAAATATTAACACTTAAAACAAGTGATCTTACCGACTGCCGACTGCCGACTGCCTAGCACACGATTGCATAGTGAATGGCTGCCTAGCAACGGTTGCCTAGCCAACGGCCTGCTATCAACAGCGCGCTGACCAATAGTTGCCCTGCAGGATTCTTGCCACCGACAACTCACACTCCAACACTGGCTCCCCGCCTCAACGCACAGCTTCAAATCTGCCGAACGAATGAGAAAATTTGCATTTAGTAAATTTAGCCTGCAGAACAAGATGATAGGACATCACCCTTATTTGCGTTCTTTTCAATAGTGTACAATTTGTAACGCGAAAAATCTTTCAACCTATTGATGTAAACATCTTGAAAACATATCGAGTATTAGCTATTATCATTTGACACCCCCTTTGCCGTAATAAAAAACGTAATCTACGTAAAAAAACCACTAATATTTACCGTGCCACTCTTCATAGTGAGCACGAGAAACATCAATCTGATCCATTTTTTACCACAAAAATAAGACATCTCAACGCACATTTGTATGAGTTCAAGTGGATGGAGAAGTTTTAAACGAAAAAGTTTCTGAAGAATTCATTTTGGTAGCATTTTTGAAACATTGACCATTTTCAAGAAAACATATGTGTTCGATGGCAAATTATGATTTCTGAGCCAATTTTGATCAAAAAAAATAAATAAAATAAACTTATTTGGTATTACTGTTTTCGATCTATGATACTTTAAATTTAATTTATATAAACAAAGAAAATATTTGTGTTTCACCTTATTCAAAACTTGACGGCGATTTTCTATCAGCAACAAGAGGTGTTTTGAATTGTATACGGAATTGCCTACAATTCACTACTTAATATCAAGACGATCGGATGAACTATTTGAAAGTTAGGATTTTCAGTTAAATAAACTTTTAATAGAATAAAATGGAAGCGATGCATAAACAGTGTTAATACTGCAACGTTCTTTCAATATACGAAAAATCCTGATATTCATTGTGTAGGGCCAGTTTGACTGTTTGACTAACATCTGAACAATTTTCAATTTTTTTTAACTTTTTATTTATTATGTATTTAAAATCATCATGATTCACGTCTTGCTTTTTGTGCAGTTTAGAAGGCACTAGTGATCCTCATAGTAAGAGATATGCGGAAGCAGCCATTTTTGAGCCAATCGTGTAGCGAGAGCTGGCAAATCTGAGCCAATCGTGCAAATTTTGCACTGCGGCAAGTGTTATCAGCCTCTGTGAATAAAATAAACAGCGTTGCCAAATCGTTGAATCGAATTTCCGCTTATCTCTTGCTAAGAGGATCACTAGAAGGCACTATAGAGTCACCTCATAGCGAGGGATTTTGATTGTTGGCAGTGTGTGGAGAAAGAAGAAAGAAAACCAGTGCAATGTAGAAAACGGCCATTTGCTGGTCAGAAGCAAAAAACGAAGCTAACGCGCATGCGCGCGTGACTGACTGGCATATAATTCCAGATGCACTCACTCACCAAATGGTGTACAGATGCTGTGAAGTTTTTTTTTCGTTGAACAATAATTGTCATTTTTCAAGTTAAATTTTTTCTCGAGAGTGTTTTTTTACTTGTGATTTTCATTGTGCGCAAAATACTAATTGTATTCGAGCTGTTCCTTTCGAAAAGGATGATGTGAAAATATTTGCCTAATAGCAGAGTGATACTTCTGTAGAGACATAAATGCATCCTTTGGCATCACAGGGAAGTCGTCCAAATGAAGACTGAAGATCAGCAACAATATCCGGTGAGATCTTTCTGAATTTGAACGATACTGCTAAATACGTGCCATCATCAAAACAATAAGATTTGATGATGGAAGTGTATGCACAGTACCTATATCCATTTGATATTTGTACCGTGTTTATGCGGGGCTTGTTGTCAGTCACCTCGGAATGGACGTGAGTAACCAGGCATTCTGAAATGGGTCACTGGATCCCAATAGAGCTTTCACCTTCCAATTCCCAGGCTAAAAATGTTTGTCGAATCGACAACAGTTCGTTTAACTGTAAACATTTTTCTTCCATAAAATCACTGCCGGACAGTGGGCGTTGGATTGTATATACGCACATACACACACACAAATTTAAAATCATCATGATTGACGTATCATCATTTGAGAACAATTTTGCTTCTATTATGTTCTCTGAAATGGGAACAAGAGAGTGATATTTTTGTGTACCACTAATCATCATGTCTGTTGAAAGATATTGCACCATTCTGTTATTCGTTGTTCATATTCTTCTTATGATATATAACAAAAATCATATATTTTTTGGTTGGCCTAATTATATAACTCCTCTCGCTCTTGATTGGATGTTCATGTTCTAAAGGTAGACTTGCATTTCTAGCCATTCGTTTCAATATGCCACCAATCGCATCACACGGTGCTTTTCCATGGACCAAAGTGGCGAAAGTATCCATGTTATATTTGGATTTATTTTTACGAAGGCTTACATTTTTTTTATTTTTCTGCATTGTCTGATTATCTGTATACAGGGTGTCCGAATATTATCCGTACAACAAAATGGTGTTGAAACTATCAAGCTGAACAATGCATTAGGTCCTAAGTAACATTGAGAGATTCTCTTCGTCGACTTTCTCTTTGGTTAATAGCTGCGATTTGCGGTCGTTTTCGACGTATTAGATCCTTAATCACACTCTATACTATGGTACTGTATGATGAAAATACTTGATCATATTTTCACATAGCTGTAGGAACGCAAAGAGTAAGTCGACAAAGAGAGTCGCTCAATGTTACTTAGGACCTAATGCATTGATTTGCTTGCTACCTTTTATTGTTGAATTAAAAAATCAATACGTATTGTTTGTTAAATCAATAGAATCGCAAATTACAAGTTTTGAGAGATGCACTCCTTTACACGTTTCGGGAAGTCGTCCACGATGGCCGCGAGTTTTTCGACAGATATTTGTTCCCTTTAAAAGAGACGATTGTAGATGTTCTAGTGATTTATGTGGTGTACTGCAGGCTCTTGACTCCAAGATTGACCATATCTAATAGTCCATCGAATTCAAATACAGCGAGTTAGAAGGCCATTCATCTTTCGTTAAAATGCCTGAGAAAATGCGTTCGCAAAAACTAATAGTCTTTTTTGTTCCATGAGCCGGCGCCCAGTCTTGTTGAAAAATCCATTCATTTTTGCCGAAATGCTGCAATGCCCAAGAAGCTACTGTGTCAGTACACTGAAAATTAATTTTCGTTAATATTACGAAATCGTAGGTAGAACTAACAAATCTATTTGTTGTTTTCTGCAACGAAACTGATTTGTACTTTTTAAAAAGCTTCCTTCGCATTTAATGCCACACGCGCAACTGTCACAAGCACTAAGCATTTGTTAACAAAGAAAGAACATTCGTTCATTCTACGAAAACAATACAAAGAGCTACGAGTTATTTGTTATCAATAAAAAAGAAACGCCTCACTGGTGGTTGCATGAACGACTGACAGATCTACTTTATCGGCTCAAAACAGAATTGAAGAAAAAGCGCATCTTCGAGAAGTTGTTTGTGACATGGGATTTGATCCGGCATTATCTGGAAAAGCTGTTATTGAGTCCCTGGTTGATCTCACAAGGCAGTGTTGACTCGTGAGAAATTACTTGATTCTTGTGCATGAGGTTCTATCTCTTGACAGGGCTTTCATTTCTATTTTGGGATAAATTAACGCTTGTTATCATCCCAGCAGGAACACGAACATTTATGAGTACGACCGAAGAGAAGCAGCGATTGGCTGGTCTTCTTGAAATCCATTTTGTGCATTGTACAAAAAAGGTGTAATGATAGTATTTTTTAGATGATAATCAATATGAATGTTTCATTCAATTTACGAGACATTGGCTCTATGTACAGAATCCATGTTTACGAAACGAGTGAGAGCTAATTTACGAAAATAAATTTTCAGTGTATGTAGCTTCTGATATAACGCTTGATTCAATTTCACCCCCTTGTCGATGAAGATCAAAGGGATTTTGCCGGAATGAGTTATTCCAGCCCAAACCATGATAGAAGCGGGCTGATTTTTGGATTTTTTGAAGCAGCAGGAAGCAACTGCCTATCATTTTGGTGGGAAAACTTTTTCATCCGTGAACAGTACTGACCGATAGCGGCCCTCGGCTAAGCGGTTCAGGAGAACCTTAGCTTCTCGCAACCGGATTGCTCTCATGGTGTCATTCAAGTAGTGATTCTGGCACAGTTTCTATGACCGAAGCTTCAAATCGTCGTGAAATATCGCTCCAACGGAAGATTTGTAAATTTTCAGTGATGTCGGATGGAAATGGAAGAATTTCGCTTGACTCGTTGCCGGATAGTCTCGCGCATTTGTGGAGTCCGCAAGTGCAATCACTGAAATAGTTTTTTCAAAGTTCAATCAAACCTACGCGCTTCGGCTTCATTTTGAATGAATTAGAAATCACAGCTGTACCAATCTTACTGCGTATAAAGACAATGGGTCAAGATGTACCATGTAGGTATGCTTAGTTTTATCCGCTTGGTTGTGTTGAGGCATGCGGACAAAGTCTGTACGGATAATTTGCAGGCACCCTGTAAAACCTAAAATTTCGAAGTGCTGTTTCGTTTCCTTGCTTCTCAATAACTTTTTGTAGTGAGTCTCATAAGTACTACAGTGATTTTAATGAAATAAATTTAAATGCAATAAAATTATATCATTTAATATCATTACATAGAATAATAAACTGACGTTATAAGGTAAAATAATAATACCAGCAAGCCAGCAAACTATAGTAGAATATATATCCCTAACTAAGCTGACCATTAACTCATCGAAAGATTTCTGCTGTTACAGCTTCTATAGGTTAAAGATCTACTAAGATTAGAATTTGTCTTCACAATAAACACATGCTAAGCGTAGGTACAAGATATATTTGAAATCTACTAGGTTGTTACTGAAAATAAAAATTAGAAACGTATAAATCGAGATATTAATATATTAATAGTTTTGGAAAACTGAAAACAGCTAACAATAAGGCGACATAAATTTCATATGGGTATGAATAGTGCCAAAAACTGAATCTTAAAAAAATTTAAAAAAAAAAGAATTTCTGATAATTTTCGTTTTCTTGGACTTAAAAATGATTCTTTTTGTGAAATAGGAAATGAATAATTGTAAACTGTTTGGTTTTGAGTGATTACATATTAATTTATTTTCTCATACATAATGTGTGTTAGGTGGGCTATCACTTACAAGGATGCATATATGCGAAGCAGAAAATGACACATAATATAATACACAACATGTTGTGAACGGATGATAAATTACCTGCAACAATATAATATGATAACAGCAATTTTATTTGTATTTACATGCCTGCAGACTGTCGTCCTGCTGCAATTGTATTTGGATCCGCGCTTCCACCATGAACCTGAAAGCTTAGACAATGTATCATAGCTAAAGAAAACATGAAATTGTAATATAAAGCATATAAAGCTTATAAAGAATAGTGAATGTGATATGACCACAGTGGAACTGACTATTAGCTTCGGGTCTTGACAAGGAATCCCTACCGAGCCCTTTCGGCACACCAAGCCAGCTAGTTCAACGCAAGGGAATATCAATATTTTTAGGAAATAAACCCAAAATACCTTGATAGAGGGACCGACATCATCGCATCCAGGTGCTTCAACAAAATGTGAAAATTCGTATTACTGGAAAATTTTATTTACATGAAACAACAATACAAAACCATTCATTTTTTTTCACTTATATAATAATTTTTTTGTGAAATTAGAGTACTACTACTATTGATAACACGTAATTAGTGATCAGTTTCTAAAAAAAAATTGTATATTAGAAGGATTTTGATACCCAAGTAACACAACTTGTTATGCAAAGATCAAAAATTCATCTCTAAGACATGTTCTCATGTATTATTCTAGTACACATAACTTATTTTTATCTTATATGACCAAAACAGCGCAATAAATCGATCTATTTGAAACATCTTTAAGATCGAACAAGAAGTTTTAAGATACAGATTTAATACTAATAATTCGTTTTCAAGATGCTTTGAATAACATGCTTTCAACGTGATGATGTCTTGTCATGGTAGTTTCTAGCATCATAATAACAAATAGGTTATAATCAAGGTTATAATCTAGTAGTTTAAAAGTCAAAACAATTGCTGAAATATATGAACATGACCTGACATTAAGATTATTATGATTAAAAAAAATATGTTTGTTTATGAGGAGAATATGCACAACTAATTGTAAAAAAATGGCAATCGTTTTTGGCCAAATCAATTATTAAATAAATATCAGAAATCTGAATATTGTTAATGTGCACAACGCTGAACAAAATATCAATTGCGGGGCAGCTTCTATGGTGCAACTTTTGGTTTCACTCTTTTCTTATTTTAAGCACCATTCTAAAGAAAAAAACGCTGCTTTCAAAATCTGTAGTGATAAATATAATGAAATTTTCTACCGGCATTGTAATTTTATCCATAGCTATGATCTGAAGTTGAAATTGAGTCCAAAATACATCTTGAGAGCAGTTTGAAAACATACTCATGATGGTCCATTGTAAATTATTTGAGTTATTTATTATAACATCATAATAATCATATTAGATCTATGTCATTTGACTCCATTAATTTTAGAGAAAATGACGTTTCTTGTGGTCGGTCACAATAAATCAACTGCTGATGGGGATTCTTATTGTATGCTATAGTTCCGAAAATTATGTTTTTTCTTCTTGTAGTAAGACCAATTCTGTAACCGTTTCTTAAGAAGATATCTTGCAAATGGGCTAGGTCTGCTTTTTATCCGATATGAAATAATTATAAAAAGAAATCATATTCATCATATTAATAACAAACATTACTGTTAAATTAGATCTGTGTTGACATCTGCTAGTTTGACACTTGTTGGATTGAATTGCTGTGTTCATGAATTTCTGCGTTTAGTTTTACTTTTTAATAACTTGATTATAACCTATTGGTTTTTGTGATGCTAGAAACTACCTAGATAAGTCATCGTCTTGTCAAACGCATGTTTTGCAGTGATCTATAACATTTCTTACGCGACCTAAAAGATGTTATAAAAAGATCGGGTAATTGCGCTGTTTTGGTCATACATGAGTCTAAAATTAAGTCATATGTTCTGGAAAAATACATGAGTGACTTATGATAGGCAAATGTTTTGCGATAACATTCTCTCAGCTTATAAATGACAAAATATGTTTTTCATTATATTCTTAATACTCCTGTACAACATAATTTCAAGATAACTGGCCAAAAAGATGTTTTTGATGTTACTTTGGTAGTAATATAATTTGTTTTATTGAATTTGAGTCTGTTGGACAAAGATCTTAGAGATCTAAGATCCTTAATTTTGCTAACGTTAATTGTAAATGTTAATGTTTTGTTTCAAAACTGCCTGTAAAATGGTTTTTGAGATTTTATTGTCATGTAGTTTCAACAACAGTCGTGAATTTATGTCTAACGAGACGTGGATCTAAGCAGACTTAAAATTCCACGATTTTTCATAATGTGTAGTATACGGAATGGTAATTCCGAGCAAAAAAGTTTTGATGCAAATCAGTAGTCTAATAATCTCTTTGGGATGAACCGTTTTCTCTATTTTGGAAATAAATCGCGATGATGTTATACTGTGAGTTATGCTTTGGCAAAACTTTACTGTGCGCATCTTTTTCGCTAATTTGAACCCGAGATACTCGGAATTTTAGTTGTTCGATAACTTAATGAGTCTTCTTTTAATAATAATCCATGAGCCTTCTCTGAAATCTCTCCCGTAAAACAAGTCTTATATCTAAACATAATATTGATTGAAATTGCATGTTGAAACAAACTACAATCCTCTAAAGTTTCTGACAGAAAATGGTTGTCCATAGTCCAAATATATTTTTATTTTATAAGTTGACGATGTATAAATCCAACTAAATGTTTTTCGTTTCAAGATATCCGAAAAGAATTCTGAAACGTGTAACACGTAAGTAACCCGAGCTGTATTTTATGAAACCCGTCGGTATCGTAGAATTCGTAGAATACCCGTTTGACCACTCTGAGACAGATATTTTTTCACTTCTCCCATGTTGCCACTCCTTGAAAAAATGCTAAATTGTATGTACTTTTTTATATAGGTCCCTTTTCAGAGATGACCTCCGCGGCACATTAACAACATCGCCGCCGAAAACAGCAGATCATAACACCCCAAAGCTTATCGTTCAATTTCTACCTTCTATGTACACCCACAGCCAAGTTCCACTTCCACTGAACTCGGAATACATAGCTAGGTTCTCGATTGGAGCCTCCGTTGGCGAGAACTATGAAACTTTACAAAGTTTATTGCAACACAGTTTTCCCTGGCGCGAATGGAGAAACCCTCTACCCTGCTCGGTGCTCGAGAAAGCTGCAACTCTGCAACGGTTTAAAACAGTATATATTTCTTCGACTAGAAACACACTGTTCCGTTTCGTTTATATCTTTCTTCGCCACGTAGCAATCCTGTGATTCAGCCGAGGATGTATCCATGAGAGCACTAAACTGCCAGCTGGAGATCATGCGCAGCACCACGTGGCCAATTCCGGTGAAGCACGCGCAGTACTTGAAAGAGCGCTCTCCTCTGCCATAACTTCTTCCGAGCCGAGGACCTAGCGAGCGAGTCCGTGTGAGTTGGTGGAGCTTTAAAAGTAGTTAAAATGTATTCTTTATTATTACTTTGCGGTGTACATTTTCTCGCAACGCCAGAAATGGACGCAACACTGGTTGTCTCGCTCGCTCTGTCGTAGGTATGCTCAGTCGAACGAAGGCATAATCTTCCATTGCTTTTTCCACGATAATGTTGAACGAGGTTCGGCTTGGGAAAGCGGGAAGGGTAGGATGGGCAAATCCAATGTTATAACAGTTGGTCTTTTGGTTCTATGTATATGTGATGAAACGATTCACTCTTCGGTTGGGTAAATGCGATGTTGATGATATAATATAAGCAGCAAACGGCTCGGATTGTTCCAACTTGGTTAAAAGGAGAGGAGGGGGTGGCATAGAAATACTGAGCTTTGCAAACGAAAACGATGGGAAGGGGATGTGAAAGTTGTAGCTTTGAGCAGTATCAGTCACTTCAATGTGTTCAATGGAACAATTGGAAACAATCTGTGCGACTTGGGCAGGGTTGAAGTGATGTACAGTCGGGTACAGATTTTTTCGAATTGTGTCCGTAAAATATGATACCGTAAAGATCGATACCCGCAGCTTATGGGATTTTCACTAATTGGGTGAAATGCGGTCTATCTCAGTGGTTTCAAGTGATTAAGATTTACACTGCCGTGAAACGCATATCAGTCCCATATGGAAAATCTTCGAATGGAGAAAACAGCAATCAAAGATGTATGGTGTTTTCCGTAGTACACTATGTTTCGTATTCACCGTGTACAATATTATCCTACAAACTAAAACCCTATTTATTTCAATAATCATTCGATAATCATGATTTTATTGATAACTTTACCCATTATATTGCAATATAATACTGATCAACTACAGCATATGTTTGGGAATAACACCGCCTTTAACCTTCTTGACCAGCTCCAGACGTTTTTCGAAACCGTCACAGGCGTGCCACGCACGACTTCCATCGGCATTTCGTCCCAAATTCGTTTGATTACGGTTTTGAATTGGTTCATATTAGTCGCCCTGTGGTCATTTACCATTTACCAGCATGTATGACCATACGAAATAATCCAAGGGATTCAGCTCTGGTGAACTGGGAGGCCATTCATTCTTGTCCAAAAAGTCGGTCAAATTTTCTCGGCACCAGCCCTGAACGAGATTTGCAGTATGCGATGGCGCTCCGTCCTGCTGAAACACATAGTGATCATCTCCAAACACCTTTTTTACATATGGCTTGACAACTTTCTCCAAAACTTCCGTTTTATAATATACACACTTAGATTTTTTTACACAAATCTGTAAAATTTTACCGAATTCTCAACAGCTGAACGTTCGGTGATTCTTTTTCACGGATTTCGGTGAAATTTTACAGATATCTGTGAAAAATTTACATGAAAAAGATTGCGTAACAGAGCTACGAACAACGAGAACGAGGAGTACTCGGACCAATGGATCGTCAGGTTCGCGCGAAAAGTTTATCCAGCTTCTGTGCAGCTTCTTGCGAAACCAAAAATTCGATAGATGAGATCAGCCAACCTGTTTTAACAGTAGAGATCTCTCTCACACTCCTTTCGTGTTGCAATGCGGGGGCTGACCGGATGAAGTTCAACTTGCTAAGAGAAGGTCTATTAATTATGTGACGCAGTAAGGGGGGAGGGGGGGTTTGAGAAAACGTGACGATCCATACAAAAAAATTTGATGGTCCATACAAAAACGTGACAAAGAGGGGGGGGGGGGAGTTGGGATTAAAAGTCACTTTTTGCGTGACATAATTAATGGACGTTAGATTAAGAACCTTCCAGGCGTCACTAAGAGGCGCATGTTGCACTTGTTTAATCAGTTTCTGGAACTTAATATTGTACCGGATGATTGGAGACGGGTCCGAGTTATTGCCATTCAAAAACCTGATAAGCCCGCGTCCGACCACAACTCCTATCGACCCATCGCGATGTTATCCTGTATTCAAAAGTTGTTGGAGAAAATGATCCTCTTCCGTCTGGACAAATGGGTTGAGACGAATAACCTGCTTTCAGATACTCAATATGGTTTCCGTAGGGGTAAGGGAACGAACGACTGTCTCGCGTTGCTTTCCACAGATATTCAGTTAGCTTTTGCTAAAAAAGAGCAAATGGCTTCTGTATTCTTGGACATAAAGGGGGCTTTTGATTCAGTATCTGTTGAAATTCCAAGCTTGTTGGTTTTCACCATTAATGAATAATTTTTTGTACAATTTGCTGTCAGAGAAACATATGAGCTTCTCTCATGGAACCTCTCCAGCTTCACGATTTAGCTACATGGGTCTCCCCCAGGGATCCTGTTTAAGCCCCCTTTTGTATAATTTTTATGCCAAAGACATTGACGATTGTCTAAGTGACAATTGTTCGTTGAGACAAATTGCAGATGACGGCGTAGTGTCTGTCACGGGATACAATGGGATCGATCTGCAAGGACCCTAACAGGATACCATAGACAATTTGTCTGCTTTGGCTCTAGAGCTAGGTATCGAATTCTCTACGGAGAAAACTGAGTTGGTAGTTTTTTCTAGGAAGCATAACCCAGCACAACCGAAGCTTCAAATTTGGGGTAAGCCGATAACTCACTCTATGTCATTTAAATATCTTGGGGTCTGGTTCGATTCTAAGTGCACCTGGAGATCCCATATTGAGTATGTGAAGCGAAAATGCCAGCCAAGGATCAACTTTCTCTGCAGAGTTAACGGAACTTGGTGGGGAGCTCATACGCAAGATCTTCTAACGTTGTACCGGACAACAATTTTGTCGATTATAGAATACGGTAGTTTTTGTTTTCAGTAAGCGGCTCGGTCGCACTTCATTAAACTGGAACGTATTCAGTATCGGTGTCTTCGTTGCATGCACTTGATTCACACCATGAGTCTTGAAGTGCTGGCTGGCATGTTGCCACTCTCGGATCGGTTTTCAGAATTATCTCTTCGGGTCCTCACCAGGTGTGAAGTTATGAACCCCCAGGTGATCGAAAATTTTGGGAAGCTCCTTGAGTTGAATCCTCAAGCCCGTTTCATGACCATGTACCATTTGTACATAACACAGGATGTCAGCCCTTCGCCGAACATTTCCAATCGTGTTTGCTTCTCCGATTTCGACAATTCGGTTCATTTTGATTTATCCATGAAGCAGGAGCTTCATGGAATCCCAGAGCAACATTGTCCTATGATTGCTCCTGTGATAGTTGCTGCAAAGTTTGGCCAAGTTGATTCCACTAAATCATTCTTCACTGACGGATCTTTGATAAAGGAGTCAGCAAGCTTTGGTATATTAAATGAAATTTATAGCGCCAATCGTAAACTTCAAGCTCCTTGTTCCGTATATGTCGCTAAATTAGCGGCAATACACTTCACGCTAGAAATTGTTGCCGCATTAACACATGATCAGTACTTCATTTTCACGGATAGTCTCAGTTCTATAGAGGTTATTCGCTCCTTGAGGCCGGTAAAGCACTCTTCGTATTTTCTCATGAAAATATAGGAGATTCTAAGTGCTTTATCTTCGCGTTATTTTATCATCACCTTTGTATGGGTCCCATCTCATCGTTCAATTCCGGGCAATGAGAAAGCGGACTCGCTTGCAAAGGTGGGCGCTTTGGAAGGCGATACTTGTGATCGAAAAATCGCCTTCAACGAAAAGGAGATTTGGGGCGATGGCAACATTCTATCATCACAAAGGTGTCGAAGAAATCTTGGTTTAGGGAGATGTATGTGGGTCGAGACTTCATTCGTGACATGTCTCGCCTCATGTCCAATCATTATTCTTTGAACGCTCATTTATATCGGATTGGGCTGAGAGACAGCAATCTCTGTGAGTGTGGACAAGGCTATCAGGACGCAGATCACATTATTTGGACTTGTGCTGAACATCGTGGAGTCAGATCTGAGCTTTATGATTCCCTTCGGGCTCGAGGTAGACAACCTAATGTGCAAATTCGAGATATTTTGGCTGTACGTGATATGGAGTACATGAAACTCATTTATATGTTTTTGACTAACATTAGCTTAGGATTTTAGTTAGTTTAGCCTGTATGTTTACTATAAGTTTTTTTATATGTGTATGTGTGTGTTTTTTTCTTTTTCAAAAAATGTTCAAGTCAAAAGAAAACCATCAATTGTTCATCAATAGTTATAAGTGTTTCAATAATTTAGAATTTTAATTTAATGTGTTATGTAAACCATACTTTATATTCCCACCCTCTCTCCCATCCGTAATTTGTTATTCTTATTAACCTCGAGACGGCCGCGAGTAATCGGCTCTATCCTCCTAATTTCAGTTTTAAGATAAATTATGTATTGAAATATGAACATTTGGCTCTGTAAAGTTAATTCGATTGAGCCTGTACCAACAAAAGATTATTAAAACATTTTCTTGTATCATAATGAACGACGAAACATACGTACTCGAAGACTTGAAACAACTTTCGGGTTTGGCTCTTGAAACCATAATACAAAGGAACGCCGTTGCCGTGCAGTTCGGGACAAAACAAGGTGCCCAAATTCCCTAAGAAGTATTAGATTTAGCATGTCGTATGTGGTTGTGACCTAAAATCTAAAAGTTTTGTCTCTACCGGCACTATCAATAAGGACGTCTACGAGAAAGAATGTCTGTAAAAGCATCAAATACGTGCCAAAAACAGCCAATCCACCAAACTGTCCAGAACTTCGCCCAATAGAGAAGTACTGGGCTCTAATGAAGAGGAAACTCTTCGAAACTAAGAAAAACAACAGTAAGTAGCGTTCTGAAACGCTTCCGGGATCGGTTAACTCTCGATCGGAAATCAGGATCTGGCGGCAAGCGGAACGACAACTACAAATCCCAGCGGAATGCAGTGCTTCGGCTGATTAAGCAAAACCCGATCCGAGATGTAGCTTAAAAGGTCTTAACATCGCATTCTTTCGTTCGAAAAGTAAAGAAAGCGGCAGGAAATAGGACGGCCAAGGCCATTTTGAAAATCCCAAACGGGAACGAGAAGCACGATACCAATTTGAAAACAAGAGCGCATATGCTGTACGACAAATTGCAGACAAAAGTTGACTACGTGGTTATGAATGATGAAACAAACGTCAAAGCAGACTTCAAGCAGCTTCTTGGTCTTCAGTTTTTAACCGCATTACTACGTGACAAAGTTGACTAGCATTTCAAGGCAACAAAATGTCAAAGTTCTTTAAAAAGTACAAAAAGTACAAGTGGCAGGCTGTTTGGTTTGAAAAGAAAAATCTTCATAACCACAGATACGATTAATCAACAAGTTTACGTCAACGAGTAACGGTAAACAAGGGTCTGAATTGTCCAGAGCGTCCGGATAGACGCCCTCGTTCAGACACCTTTGCATCACCACCCTGAACATTTCTGGATCCAGCAAGATAGCCGTCTTGATGGCCAGGCTCGGAATACCATCTCGGCGCATTGTTCACCTTTAGCGACTTTGCTATCGCAATGAGTTGCCGTCGCCCTCGTCGCCGGCCCCCGTTGTTCCGTTGTTAATGCGCACGTGGCCACGGGTGTTCGGCTGAACAGCCCATCCTTCCGTCGCTATGACAGCGTTAAGGTCTGGGATACTGGAACGCTGGTCATGGGATCGCCGATCCTCTGGTTTTGACTTTGACTACCCGTTAGGCGTCACCCCACGGATTCGTATTGGCCTTTGACATAAGCACCTCGAAGCAGGCTCGCTTGTTGGCCTTTATCTCCCTCTTCAGTGAGGGCATCACGGCGACTAGCGCCCCTCTACGCTCGATTCTCTCGGCGTCTGACCGCGCTCTTCGCATCCTCCGTCTTGCATGGAGGCATGTTTTTCGGAGGTCGGCGATCGACTCCATCCACCAATACACCGGCGATCTTCCATTCCTCGGTTTGACTTCCTCGGCATGGTCGCATCGCACCCTCGTTCACCGTAAGGTTCCTGGGTTTTTGCGTACAATAACGAACCGCCAAGTAGTCGCTAAGGGTGTAACCATCATCCACCCTCCAATTGCGGCCATTCAGTTTAGGAAACTTCATCGGAAGGTTTGGCTAGCAGCACAGTCAAAGCCAAAAAAACACCTTCTTTAACACTGGCCAGACTGAGCAGTTATAACTTGTGCTTGCCAAAAATTCATTTCTCTTCGGATTTTATTCAAACTATCAGAGATTGAATAACGACATTATGGTGGGTTCTACTTTCGCTCATTTTGAACAATATTGGGGCCGATGCTTTTGTTGCGTTTACGCACTGTTCCTTTAAAGCCAGCTCGTTCTCGAATACTTTAGGTGATTTACAAAGTTTAGCCTCCATTATGGCCCAAAACTCAGATCGAATCAGACGAATTTCCGGCAATATCGGTGGGTTGAAATTTTTTGATACAAATGCAACATTGTTATCTCTGTACCTGTCAAATCCGGTCAAAATCTTGCCTCCATGAGTCAGGCACGCGTCTCTAGAAATTTGTTCATTCACCCATAGATGGCCTGCCAAACCAAGCATTGTGGCGAGTTTTTCCACCTTCATCTCACTCTCAGGAACGCCTGCCAAAGAAATTGCCGGTTCTTTGTGTTTGCCTTGATATAAGTCTCGTCGCTCATCACGACGCTACTCGGGTTTTAGGGGTTATCGCGGAAAGGACTGGCGCCTGATGCGGATGGCTACAGCTTATCGGAGGTTCATCGACGATTTGAAGGCGTTGCACAAGAAAAAGATCGACCAGCGAGCAAGTGAATGGCGACCAAGGCTGCTGTACAAGCTGACCCCAGATCGATGAGGATAGATTGATACGGGCGGAAGAACGCGACGGAGACGGAGATGGAGACGGAGACGAATTGAAAGAGAGCGAGACCGGAGATAATCTCTCAATGTTAGATTCGCCCTAAGAACCCGAGATTTATCGATGAGGGGCAAAGCTACCAATTATTATGAAATTCTTGTTTCTATGGAATTGCTGTATAACTGCTTTTCGATACACTCTATTACAAATCAAGTAATACTGCAAAGCAAACTTAACATTGTGCTACATATTAAGCTTAGCTAGGCTTAAAGACTAAAGCTTTAGTGTCACAAACAAATGATTTCTAATAACCTGAAATTACACGAGTCTCGATGAAATTTTGCGCATGCATTCCATTTATCATGAGAATAAGGAATATTGACCGGACGGATCCACAAATGCTTAGCGCCTTACAGTTTCTTTTGTATCTCATTCATATTTTCATACCGCACACAACCTCTTCGATTAATTTTTTTGATGTTACCTAAATATATTCTCCTGTCTGTTTGAGCACTGTTGTTCCGTATCTGTTTTTAAATTCAAGAGGTAAGTAGTATTTTTCATTCTATTCTCCCTACTTCATAGGCGCTTTAGTAATGCTTCTTAGTCGAACATTCTAATCGTTCAGATATCGTGTCCACCCATCCTTCCAATCATCACAACCACAACCACCACCCACCCCTGATCGAATCATGCTGTTCAATGTTCTCTTCGCACGCAATCCCGACTCTGTGGCATGATGTTCTGCGCAGCCCTTGCAGGTGATCACGATGAACGGAAGCGTCCGGATCAAGACGTGCGATTTGGAACTGTCGCAGCAGATCATACTGGAGGTGTCCGGAAATCAGGGAGCAACCAGTGGCAGTAGTCAAATGAGGGCAACCGCCGGCACCGGCCAGCAACTGGATCCTCAGCAGCTACTGGCGAAGACGGCCAGCGGGCTGTAGATAACCAATATAGCTATGTTTGAAATTACTGACGACGGTTGGCGATGGCGCTGAGCAAAACTGGAATTGAACTCATAGTAAATAACTGAACACTACCACACAGAGGACCTCAGACTTCTTGACTGGGTTTATTATTTTGTAATGAACAAATCGGAAACCTATTGCCAAAACTATCCGCGTCATAGCTTAGCGATTTGAATGAGAGATTTTGGCAAACTAAAATGAGTATATGTGTTCATTGTGGGTAGCTTCCCATAAAGACAGCTTCACTGTACCACTCTGTACATACTAGACTAGAGCTTCTCCATTGCTTCAATCTATAAACCACTATATTTATCTCACTTGAACTTACTTACAGAGGAATGTTATATTTAAAAGAATTAGCCAACGCTTAGCAAGCCTGCGGCAGTTGTAAACTGCATCTACTATGAGTAATGTAATCCGACAGGGAACAGAAAGGTAAATTGGATATTGTTTTATTTGTAATTAGCTATTATTAGAAGGGCCATGGGGCATACGGACGTTTGGCATAATTGATAGGATTTGACATGTTTTAATAGTCACGTTTATTTCTATAATCTATGTTAATCGGGTTTATACTGTGCAGCAAATGTGGTGAAAAGAGTCCTAACTCACGGTGGTGGCAATCCACACATATTTATTGGCGAAAAATCCGTTCATGTATTCACACACACAAACAGAACCCTCTGGGAAACACAGAAGAAGTGACTGTGCCAAATGAAAATTATGTGTGGGCACACATTGCGGTTATGTTGTCGCGAAGAAGTATATGTGCTTATAAATTAATACCATTCGTTGATCACATTGCTAAAGTTTATGTGTCGCAGACATATAAATATTCATTGCTTTTCGATCAGTGTAGGTAAAGTAAGAGACGGTTTCATTCATTCATTTATTTTGCAATTCATTTGCGTTTAACTTTTTGTTAGAGAGCCCTCGATTGACAGACTAAACCCAATAGATGAAGTCGAAGAGCCCGTCCTCGTTCCTTGAAATGTTATCAATAGGAGGAGGCTGTCCCATGCTCCCTATCCAAATCGTTTCAAATGGGTGCCCCGGTGGTCCCTCACTTTCCCAGTTATATAGTTTATTTTTAGTGGTCATTTGATTGCTTACCTTGTGTTAGAAAATTTGGCTGAGGGTAAAATAGATTAGGGTAATATCAACAATCAATATGCAACTAGCGATTTGAAATTGGTTCACTGTTGGAGAACCCCTAGTACCGAAGTACACCTTGCAGTCTGCACCTTGCCATGCAGTCTTGCGCTTTTCTTTACCTTTTGGTACAAGTATCTTTGTTTTTGTTTTGATTCGCTTTGTTATTTCGACAAAATATTTCAGGGTGTTTTGGTGTGAGTTACTTTGTTAGGGGCGCATCATTAAGCTTGGGACCGAGCGTGGGACCGATGTGCTAGTACTGACTGAGCCAAGAGAAAGATCGTATTTGTTCTGGGACCTACTGGTCTTAGAGCTAGTCTATGGTTATATACCGTGCTTTACTTATTGCTCTGTGTCGTCTCGGAGTTTCTGCATTTGAAGAGCTCAATTTAGGCAAAGGTCTATGCTGGTCTATGGCCTAAGTACGATATCATATGGTATTGCTCGTGGTCATAGAATAAGGAACAGAACAGGAGAAAGAAGAAAAAGCATTAGTAACTTGTAACATGCTATGCGCATGTGAGATTTTCATGGTGATATTCGCACAACGGCCGTTCAGAATAGTTGGATGGATGCACATGTGAGATCATTCCGATGAGTTTCAATTCTTTCATGTTTGCTTATAGAAGACAAGAAACATTTTACAACCTGCTACATTTGGGAATATCAGGGCAATGGTCCCCCTTCCCTGCCCTTCGGTTCAGAAAGGGTATGAGCGCGTTCTGTCGAGTTGGTCGCCGCAAATTCGTGTGTGAATCGGATGCGCCATCAACGCTCAAAAGTGCCTGAACAAAATGGACAGCTTGTAATGATCACTTAAAGATGCGATGAGTGATCATTGCCCTGATATTCCTAAATATAGCACGTTTTAAAATGTTTCTTATCTTCTATAACCAAACATGATGGAATTGAGGAACCGAGTACTCATCGGGAATGATCTCTCATAGCATCCGTCGAACCATTCTGAACGGCCGTTGTGAGAATATCACCACAAAAATCTCACATGCGCATAGCGTGTTACCAATCATTAAAGCCTTTTTTTGTTTTCTTCCCTATCCTATGACCGCGAGCAATACCAAACATCCTAAAGTCAACTCTTCAAAAGGTAGGGGTAGACCCACGGAAACAGGAACCCACAGAAACACCGAGACAACACAGAGGAATAAGCAAAGAACGGTATAAACCGATAACCAATTTTACTTTCAGCCAAATTTTCTAACACACGGTAAGCAATAAAATGACCACTACAAAATATACTAAATATTAACGACCTAGTATCACAGAGAACAGACATCCAAGCTGGAGTGCCCAACGTGTGTAAATTTCTGTAACTGCCATTTTAAAATTACAGCTTGTTTCCGTTAGATTTGGTGAATCGTATGTTGATGGCGCCACTTTCCCACCTTTGAGATTTGACAGCCTGTCAATTTTTGTTTGGTGAAACCTAGACTAAGCGGCGTTGTTT
>JASCZW010011867.1:0-30543 GCA_034211315.2 Aedes japonicus
CTATTATATTTATGTCATTTTATGGGAAGTCATTTTATGGGAACATCCAAAACATGTTGGAGCAGGGATTACCGTATACAAGGTAATTTCGGACTGCTTGCGTGTTTGAAATGAGATGTTGTAGTTGTGATTGAGCAGTCAACTCCTCACATCCAAAAATATATAAGCTTTCTGCAAGCAAAGGTACTAAAAAATTGCCGCAGGAAGGTTTTATTCATAATTCCGTCGTCAAACACTGGGAGTTGGGTAGTAAAGTTCACAAACACATACACACGCTTCCTCTTCTCCAATTTCAAGTGCTCGTTCCAAGAACTAGAAGCGAGATGAACGGCAGTTTACCTTCAGAATTCCTCGACATTACCATACCGCTAATATGTTTTGGAAAACAGTCTTTCAATTGAAAATGTAGAATAAAAGTCGTTGTATGATCTCGTGATAAAAAATCGCAGAAACAGTAGTGTTGTTTCGCAGACGTTGTTGTTCGAAAGGCAAAAACCGTCGACATTTTTGAGCGTCTACGGCGATTATCCATTGGGACAAAATCTTGCTCCTCCTATTACAATCAGCGAATTCTTTTGCACCTCCCATGTTCTTGCTAACTCCCTGTATGCGTTCGACAAAAACGGCAGTAGGGATCAGACGTTGTGTTCACGCTTGACATACACAAAGTGAGCTATGTTCACACTGCGAGTTGTCGCCTTGTTAAAGGCATAGCATAAATCTAGCTCCAATCATATCTAAATCTAAGGTCGTTATGTTCCAGTTCAGAAATTCTTCCAGTTGATGCTGATCTTTATTCCACTTTGATATTTGTGTTGTCTTCTATGTGCTCATACCTGTTCAAAAGATGTTATTGAACTTTGTTAGAAATTCTCTTGGGACAGTCTGGGATTTGTAAATTATTCCATATAAGGAGTGTATCGAAAAGTAGTTATAAACTTCCAAATAATAAAATAGGCATGAAAACATGGTTAAAATTAACATACTATTTCAGTTTATTATAGCTTAACATGTTTAAAAAGATCCAAACGGAAAAACTAGTCATCATGTTCATTTCTGTAGAATGCCCGTACCTTTGATTTGACACCTGCCATCAAATTCTGCACAGTGACCTTTGTGCACTTCCTGGATGCCGCTGCCCAATTTTTCTTAAAATCGGTCATGTTTTGGGACACTGTACCATCCTTCTTAAATATACGCTTGACTATTGCCCAATAGCGTTCGATCGGTCGCAACTGGGGACAGTTTGGTGGGTTGATGTCTTTTTCTACGAACTTGATGTTATTCTCCGTCAGCCACTGTAGAGTGGATTTGGCGTAATGTGCCGATGCCAAATCTGGCCAGAAGAGAGGAGGGACTGGTGCTTTCTATACAATGGTAGCAACCTGTTCTTCAAACATTCCTTTTGATAAATCTCAGCATTTATAGTTCCTTTTGTATAGAAAATTGAAGAACGCAAGCCACATGTGCAAATAGCTTGCCAAATGAGCACCTTCTGACCGAATTTCTCCATCGCAACAGTCGTATCTGCGGTTGGCACACGTTCCCCAACAGATTTAGTATAAAACTGCGGCCCGGTAGCGTTCTTGAATCTTCTTTAACGTATGTTTCGTCATCCATCAAAATGCACTGGTCGACATTGTCCAAAATGCAGCTGTGTCAGCTTTTCGAGCCCTGGTTTTGGCACGAGACTTTTGTTCCGGAGAGTTTGTTTGGGCATACACCTACCGCTTTGTGCACGTCTTCAAGTCATTCCCTGCGCTTGATCTCGCTGAATCATTCCGATGCTGGTCCTGAACTGCTTGGCTAGATCGCGAGTAGAGGCAGATTTGTTCCGCTGGATATAATCCACAAACTTTTTTGGTCATCCAATCAGGCGTTGCTGGAGCCGGGTTTCGGCCACTTCGCCCCGGTAAATCCTTGAGGAGCACTCCTTACCAAACTTTTCGATGATGCGTTTTACACTTGCCGGGTGAACATTTTACACTCTTTTCGCAATCTGGCTGTAAGTAACACCCCTCTTTGCGACACTTTCAAATTGGCATAATCTTCTTTAGCCGTCAAATTCGATTCGCGACATTTTGAACACAATCTTTATCAACGGAAAATGAATGAACCGAATAATCATTTTTGACATGTAAACAAAGCAAATGGCGCTTACACGCTAAAAATATATACAGGCAGTTTGCTATGCGTAACAGCATCGAATGCTTATAACTGACTTTATCGATACACTCCCTATGAGTGTCAATTGGAATATGAACTTGGTTATCATTTATTTCAAATTCATCTATGTATAACCATATTGAAATTACCGTTTCTTTCATGAAATTTTTTTTAGTTTGTTTTCATATTATGCCATTAACATAGTTATCAATTTTATCAGTTGTCTGATTTTCTGTAATATTTTGAATATTTTTTTCTAGTGCAATGTTTGATTTTAAAAATGATACAATTTGAAATTTCAATAGCTTTAATGCAAAAAAACTTTTAACAGATATTAAAAAACAAAGCGAAACTCAAACAGGAGGTAAACAAACTGTTTCGAATTGCAAAATATCCGACCAAAATTTAGACCCGTAGAATGTGATATAATAATTTTAATCACACAGAAAAATGATTCTATACTTTATGGCACAGTTTGCGGTCAATTTATAACTTTTATCGTTTCAGAGGATTAAACCTAGGATTTATCCAGGAAGCAACACCCATCTCAGTGAGCAATGGTGCTTAAACCTAGGCTCGTAAGCCAGGACACAAAATGGGAAATACCTTTGTCTTTCTCAAAGAATCATCGACGAACAACGAAAGGAGATAGGACTACCTACACGGAAACAAATCCGTTTCTGTTTTGATGAACAAAAAATCATGAAACGAACTCTCATCTTATTTTATGAATTCATGACTCTTATTCATGGTTTCATTATAGAAATGACAGAGTCAAGTCATGAACTTAGGAAGTCTTGTTTTGCCTCTAATCTAAAGTTGTGTAATCAGCTTCATTAGTCAAGAGTCTTTACAAGAATAACTATAGCGTAGGAAGTATATCCACCAAGTACTATTATAGCCCTCCACATCCACACTAGGTTCGAATCCCAACGATGGTCTTTGTTTTTTGTTTTCATTCAGAGTCGATAAAGTAGATCTGCCAGATTCATGAATAAAGTTTTAAGTATCAGGAATTCAGATCATGGTTTTGACCCGATGTATTCATGATTTCATTGCGGCGAGAAAATAGTTCATGATATCATGAATATTGTTCATGGTGTATATTCATAACACGAAAACACAACATATTCATGAAATCATGAGCTGTTTTCCTCGTTTAGAAGAACACATTATTTCCCGTGTACAATCATGAAGTTTGGCGAGAAAGAAGCTTCCTCTCTGTCGTCCATAAGCGACCTCTTCAGGGAACAGTTCTCAGCAGTATTTACAGACGAGACGCTTGACCATCATCAGTCGTCAAGCTCTAGTCAATGTACCTCCACGTCCTGCCATTGGTCCGCATCCACTAATAACACTTGATACTATTGTATCCGCTTGTGCTCGCTTGAAATGTTCCTCAAATCCCGATCCTGACGCGCATACCATCCATTGTGTTGTAAAAGTGTGAGATGCTGCACTCTCGATTCCAGTTGACAACTATTTTCAACCGCTCTCTTTCATCTGGATCGCTTTCCAGAGTACGTGGAAGGAATCATTTGTTTTCCTGTGCATAAAAAGGCGATAAACGACAAGTGTCCAACTACAGAGGAATTGCCGCTTTGTGTGCCACGTCTAAACTTTTTGAGCTGATAGTTCTCGACTTTTTGAAGCACCATTGTCTCAATAATATTTCCGAGACTTAACATGGATTTACGCCAAAACGATCCACCTGCACTAATCTGGTATCCTACACATCCTTCATCATCAGAACTATAGAAGCTGATAAACAGGTCGATGCAATCTACACCGATTTTTCTGCAGCGTTTGATAAAATCAACCATGAGATCTTGATAGCTAAACTCGATCGTCTTGGTTTCTCCAGTACGTTACTAGATTGGCTTAGTTCCTACCTAGTTGGTCGTTCTATGGCAGTCAAAATTGGAAACACAACATCGGAACCGTTCCCTGTCACGTCTGGTGTTCCACATGGCAGTCATATTGAACCTTTCTTATTCCTGCTATACTTGAATGATGTTAACCTAGTACTCAAGTGTTTCAAACTCTCATATGCTGATGACCTCAAACTATATTACGTAATAACCTGCCCTGAAGACGCACAATTTTTACAATGGGAACTTGACCGTTTTACTACATGGTGCTTAACAAATCGTATGAGCCTCAATGCTGGAAAATGCTCGGTAATCTCCTTCACCAGGAAACGCTCTATAGAGTTATTTGACTACACTATCGCAGGAACATCCCTGAAACGTGAGGATATCAGTTAAGGATTTAGGCATTCTTTCTGGATTCGCGTTTAACTTTTTAAGAACCATGTGGCTTACATTACCTCCAAAGCCTCAAAATGCATGGGCTTCGTTTTCCGTGCTGCAAAAGACTTCTCCGATATTCATTGCCTAAAAACACTATTTTGTTCACTGGTTCGCTCTATACTAGAATATGCAGTAGTTGTATGGGCTCCATTCTACCAAAACGACATATAGCAAATAGAGGCAATTCAACGCAAGTTTGTCCGCTCTGCTCTACGGCGGTTACCTTGGAATGATCCTTTTAACCTTCCCAGTTATGAAGATCGTTGTAAGCTCATCGGCCTCGATCTTCTCGAAACTTGCAGAATGGCAACAAAGGCTTCATTCGTGTCCGATGTTTTCCTGTGTCATATAGATTGCCCTTCTGTGCTAGCTGAGTTGAACTTTGATATTCGTCGTCGCCCTCTCCGCACACATCCGTTTTTTCGTATTTCTACTTTGCGTACTAATTATGGCTGTTCAATCGCTGTTATTATGTCTTCGACTTTCACTTGTCTCGTTCTTGTAACAAAAGTAGATTTCTTCAATTACTTAGATAAGATAAGATAGTATAGTGATTAGAAATTATGAATATTTTATGTTAGTTTTAAGAGCTGATTGTATCATTTGGAATGTAATCTGTTGATACCTAAAGATGAGGAGGTTTTATGCCCATTTTAGAAAAAAAGCTTTGGCTCCTCTAAAATGGGCTTTTCCCCTCCTCCGGAAAATAAAAATAAAATAAAAAAATTAAAATTAGAATAAATAAGTCAGCACAAATGGAGTGACATTAACCGCCTTAGCTACACCAATCCATAAACCTACAAAAACGAGACGGAAGGACAATTGTCCCCGTTTCCTCTTTCAATATTCATTGATTAACTTATTCATCAAAAGGAGTATTTAATTGCCGTTTATTTTTGAATCTTCTTTAGCCCCCAATGCTACACAGAGCGATTGGCCGTTTTAATATTTGTAATATATTACAAATATACCACAAATATGATTTTTGCAAAAAATTACTGGTTTAGTATTTTCCAGGATGCTTTTAATTACTGGCTGTATAAGCGTTAGAATACAATAGAATAGAAATGTTAAAAATGAAACTGTTTTTATGAATAGTGATTCAACGTAATTATAATGTTTTGAAGTTTTTCAGTTTTTATATGTGTTTGGATTTAATTTTGTGTGACCTTGTTACGTAAGGAGTTATATAACCAACAATTAAATAAGATGCTTTTAATTCCCGGATCATTTTCAGCCAACTCACTATACCAGCATATTTTCAAATTTGTTTTTTCGTCACAAAGTAATTATAAATAATGGAATTGAGCAGATACATTGTAATACAATTGTTAAAGGATATGCTAAAAATGGACCTCTACTCAACGTACCCTTTTTTTCCTAATACCCATAGACGTGCGTTGAATTAACTTGAATCTATCAGGAAATACGATGAAGTATAATCTCAAAGCTATTCAATGGAGGCGCCTGATCACTTTTAACTTTTTTTGTTTCATAACAACGTAAGACAAAATAAATACAAACTTCTCTTACGATAGAACATTCAAATTGCCGTCACAAGTATGAACTTCAATCAAATAAGACATCGATCGGACTTCTTTCCTTCCGCCTATATTGTCGATTTCGTCAACGCAAGCCCGAAAGAATCCCTAATCAATTCAAACACTTTGCTGTCCGTTAAATATAAATCCTCTCGCCGATAAGTAGGGAAACCGCAACCGCGCGAGTTCAGTGCTTTTCGCGACGTGCCACCCAGTACATATCACCCAATCGTTTGATAACATTAAACCATAAAAGATAGCTATGGAGTACTGGGTGAATACAGTATGCTTGCTAGTATAGCATTGTGTTTCATTTACTGCGGTTATGATGGCTGGAGAGACTTTCTCACGACATTACGAAAGCGAAACGCATTGAATTGAAAACATCAACAGAAGCTTCAAACGTGTTGAAAAAAAAACACAACACTCTAGAACACGCACAATCGTTACCCGAACGCATTGCATTGAATACATCTACATTCCGGTCCGCCGATGGGGTGTGCTGTATGTGTGTATCGGTTCAGTTATACATATGAACGTACGCTACACAAAAAAAAAACTACAGAGTGCAAATGGGAAAGGCAGCGACTCACTCTAAACGAATTTCAACCTTTTTTTTTCATCTAATATAAAACCAAAACCATGCGACGACCAAGCGAAGGTTCTTCTATATGCACAACAGAGTCAGCAGTGTGTCAGAATAAGGAAAGCAAAATATTGACGAGTGTTTTCCCAGCTTAAATTTGTTGAAATAAAATGGATATGCTCTATTGGGTTGGGTTCCTTCTACCAACATAATCCGGCGAAAGAAAGCGGGCTGGATTCGATTTGTGTCGAGCCAAGGTAAAGCAACAAAGAAAGAAGCATTCGACGATGATAGAGGTAGCAAGCGAGCGAGCAAGGTAGCAAGGAGAATGAAGAGATTCAAATTCAAAAATGTGAATGGTGGTGGCTGAAAAGAGGAAGTACACGAGCGAACGAGCGAGCGCCCGCGCGGGGTTCACACACAGTAGACGTAGTTGGCGCTGTGGCTGGTTTAACTCAGTGACGGACGGGTGCGATGGGTGAAGAGAGAGAGAGCAGCATGATGATGATGGTGATGATGGTGGTGCGGAAGCCAAGACCAGGCAGGTATCGCGCCGTTTCGTTTCTATTATAGCACTTTTGGTGCCCACCTGTCAATAAAATGTAAACCTGGGCGTTTTGGGAGCGAAAAGGTAAACTGCTGCCGTTGCCGTTGTTGAGTTTGTAGGTATTTTCTTTTAGGGATTTGTTTCTCCTTTGCACCGCATTGTCCTATTGGTAATGTGAAAAGGGGGCAGATCAGAAGAGGATTGAAAAGCATATTAAAGTTATTGATTCTGATTAGGGACCGGTGTTCTTCTTTGACGGATCAATTTTGATGCAATGTCTATGGCGGTATCTTGAAATTTGATTGTTGATGCTTTAGTACGGACGGTAAAATGTGGTGGTATTATTCCGAACAGGAAAACAAGTCCTCGATAGTATAGTGGTCAGTATCCCCGCCTGTCACGCGGGAGACCGGGGTTCAATTCCCCGTCGGGGAGAGGTAGTTTTTTACTCTGCTTGCAAACGAAAAGCACTATGAAGACATGGAAAAAGATCAATCTTCCTTTTCTTTTTCAACGTTTGCAGTTGTGGTAGCTAGACCTTCCTTGCCAAGTTTGAATGCATGTCTGTGCGTTCAAAGGAATTTTAAGTTCAGATATTTTATGGCCACTCATTGATGAGATGCAAAATTATTTGAAGACATTGAAGTGTTGATAAAGATCTTCAAAGTTTTTTTTTTTTGAAATAGTCCCAATAATAATTTAATGATAATAATCCCATCCAAATAATCAGTTGCATAATGTGAAGGATTGTTAGGTCACTGAAGAAGTAAATTAAAGACTTATTACCTTCTGTACCTGAATAGCCTAGAGAATCCGTGTATTGTCGTACAAGTAAAGTAAAGACCTGCTAAGAATCCTGCTAAAAGTGCTAAGGGACTGTTCATAATCCACGTAGATCGAAATTTGACACTTCCAACCCCCCCCCCCATCGTAGACTTTAGTAGAATCGTTTATAAATTTTATATTTTTCAATTGCATATGCTACAACTTTCAGACAATCATATGTACTTCTTGGCAGTTACATGAATTGATCAGGACTTATATGAGCTTTTAGAAACTGCACGAACTCTCTAAAAAATATTTTCTGACTTACTTTGAACTTCGGAATATCAATGAAGATTGGGTGGAAATATAATAAAATTGACAGGAGTTGATTAGGCTTTTCTCAAATTGAATACATTTATTGGAAGTTTCAAGATAATCATGAAGTTGCTCATGAAGTGCCTGCTCTCCTTTGAGAAGAGAAGTGGTGGAAATGGACTTATCTGGAAATTTGGTTGAACTTCCAAAAAGTTTGGTGATCATCCATGGAATAGAAAAAACTTTCTTGAAATTGCCGGAACTTTGAGAAGAAGATTTAGCTTCTATGAAGTTATTTGGACTTCCAGTTGGTAAATTTTTCATGATAAAAGCAGAATTTCACAAATATTTTAATAACTAGCTGAACCCGGTGCGTGCGCTGCTACGCTTGCAACTAAATGAAGGAAAATTTAATGTAACTGGCACTTTTATGGTTTTCTTTCGGAATGAGTTTTTTTTCTTGAATAAGCAGGGGTTCAAACTTCTATCAAAACATGGTTCTTACCCGAGAAATACACGTTTTGTGTTTAAGTATTCTGGATAATTCTAATTTATGGTAGAAATTTGTATTTCATTTGTATGGGAGCCCTCCCTTCCAGAGGGGGTGGTTTCTCAAACCACCATACAATGATTGCCTTCAAAACCCCCCACATGCCAAATTTGGTTCCATTTGCTTGATTAGTTCTCGAGTTATGAAGAAATTTGTGTCTCAAATGTATCAGAGCTCCCCTTCCTGAGAGAGTAGGGGTCTCAAACAATCATAAGAACCTTCCCCAGCCCCAAAAATCCCTTCATATAAATTTTCACGTTGGTCGGTTCAGAAATTTCCGAGTCTATAAGGGTCTGACTCAGTGGACGCAGTGGTTCTACGCCCCAACAAAAAAGAAGGGTCTGACAGGCAGACAGACAGACAGAAATTCATTTTTATGTATATAAAAATCTACCCTCCAAAAACCTCCACATGCCAAATTTGGTTCCATTTGCTTGATTTGATCTCGAGTTATGCTGAAATTCGTATTTTATTTGTATAAGAGAGCCCTCTTTCAGTGAGCGGAGGAGTTTCAAACCACAATAGAAACATTTCTTGCCTTCAAAAACCTCCACATGCCAAATTTGGTTCCATTAACTTAATAAGTTCTCGAGGTATTCAGAAATTTGTGTTTCATCTGTATAGGAGCCCTCCTTTCAGAGAAGGGAGGAGCTCGAGTCACCTTAGAAATATTTCTTGCCTTCGAAAACCTCCACATGCCAAATTTGGTTCCATTAACCTGATAAGTTCTCGAGTTATTCAGAAATTTGTGTTTCATTTATATGGAAACCCCCTCCCGCCCCCTTCCAGATGGCGGAGGAGTCTCAAACTTCCATAGAAACATTTATCTCCTCCAAAAACCTCCAATGCCAAATTGGGTTCCATATGCTTGATTAGTTCTCGAGCTATGCACAAATTTGTGTTTCATTTGTATGAGAGCCCCCCTCTTACAGAGGGCGGAGGAGTCTCGATTAACCTTAGAAACATTTCTTGCCTTCAAAAACCCCTACCTGCCAAATTTGGCTCCATTTGCTTGATTAGTTCTTGAGATATGCAGAAACTTCTGTTTCATTTGTACGAGAGCCTCCCTTTCTAGAGAGGGGAGGGGTCTCTGACTACCATAGAAACATTGCTTGCCTCCAAAAACTTCCGCATGCTAAATTTGGGTTCCTTTGCTTGATCAGTTCTCGAGTTATGCAGAAATTTGTGCTTCACTTGTATGGGAGCCTCCCTTTCCAGAGAAGGGAGGGGTTTCAAACCATCATAACAACCTTTCGGTGTCCAAGACGAATCCAACAAAGCAAAAATCTTGCCAAACGATCCTTCCGCTCGCGAGTTAAATCGTGACAAAGGAAACCCCAACTCATTTTTATTTATAATAGATTTACTTCTAGAAGTTGAAATTTTTTCGATTCACGAGACTTCCAAAAGATAGAATGTCATCCAAGTGTGAACTTTTTAGAATATCCGAAGTTGTGATACGGCAAAAATTCCGTGAAATTGATGAAACATTAAAAAAGTAGTAGATTATTTAGAATAAAATTCTAAATTTAAATCTAAATGTCGTACCGAATTCTTGGTTCGGTACGACAAAAATTACTGAGTAGTAAGAAGTTTAAGTTCTTCTCGAAATTTAAGCACCCTAAGCTTCGGGGATGTTCCTTGAACTATTAGACAGTTCCTCGCGCTTCTGGAAAGATCTCTGAACCGCTAAGAAGCACCGCAAAGTTATGAAAAAATCCTTGGAACATTTCTTAGACTTTTGAGAATGCTCAAAATCCCTTAGAAGTTTCATGAATTTCGTTTCTCTGGACGTTTTCTGAAATTCTGGTTTATTCTCCAGTCTTTGGGGACGTTGGAAGATCCCAGGAATTCTGAGGAATTTCCTCAATTTCTGGGATGTATCCTTAGCATTTGGGAAGTTCTTTGAGCCTTTGAGAAGTTCCCTGAACTTCTGAGTAGTTCTTTAAATTTTTGGGACGTTCTGAGATGTTCGCTGAGCATCTGGAAAGTTTCCTGATCTTTAAGGAAGTTCCCAGATCTTTGTGGACGTTTCCTGAAGTTTTCAAGCTGAACTTCAAGGAACTTCTACAAGTTCCCTGAACATCTGAGACATTCCCTATACTTCCGGAAAGTTTCATGAACTTCTAAGGAGTTCTCTGAACTTCTTGGACAACTCGTGAACTTTTGAAAAGCTTCATAGATTTCTGGAAAATGCTCTGAATTTATACGGTGTTCTCTAATTTTCTGGAAAGTTTCCTGAACTTTGTAAAGTTCCCTGAGTTTTCTGAAGTTCCATGAAACGCTGGGAAGTTCCCTGAACATCTTGAGTTGTTTTATGAACGTCTGAGAAATACCCAAACAAATTTATAAGTTTACTGAATTTCTGGGAATCTCCCTGAATTTTTGGATAGTTGCCTGCACTTATGTGAAGAACACTTAACTTTTCGGAAGTTCCCTAAATTCATGTCAAGCTCCCTGAATTTATGGAAAACTCCCTGAATTTCAGCGAAGTTGTCTGAACTTTTGGGAAGAACCCTTAGCTCATGGGAAGTTCCCATATTTTCTGTTAAACTCCCTGATTTTCTGGGATGTTCCTTAAACATCAGGGAGAATCACAAAACTTCTGGGAAATTCCTGGAAATTTCTAAGAAGTATCCTGAACTTCTGATAAGTTCTTTGAGTTTCTTGGAAGTTCAATGAATGTATGCGATTTTTTTCTAACTTTTGGGTTTTTTTTGTACATCAATTTCTCAAACTTTTCCGGTGTTGGGGTACGCAAATACTGCTGACTGTAAGTCTTCAGGATAGCTTTGCAAAAATTCCACAGGGTCAACAGGTATTTTGACTCCCTAATCCTCACATTTTTGTTGAAATTTTTTTCCAGATTTTCCAGCTGCAAAATGTCATAAAATGAGTCTAGTTGTCGTATAATGTCCAGGAACATCTGCCTTGTGTAGATTGTCTTGTCGCTGAAGAAGTCCTGGAACAGATTCTGATGACCGAAACGGAAGTCACGTTCGACGACGTCTTCCAAGACGTGGCCCTCTCCGTTTCGACTCATGTTTTACCGCTGCAAAATCATGAATCAGCATTATCTAATATCGGTTAAATTAAATGCATGCATTCACACACTCACGTTCAACCAAACGAAAGAACAAGTATTCCTTGTCGTCAGCTACAATGCACTACTGGCTTTAAACATTATTTGGTCAAACAATTAATGACAAAAGTTTTGCGAAAAATCTCTGAAAAAAAAATACTTCTGATCTCTGATGTTGAATGATTGCCAAAATGACAGTTGCTGGCGGGATCAACAACAAAAAATACAGCACCGGTGCGGGAACACAAAGTTGCTGTATTTAAGCTGGTTCTATTCAAGTTCTGCTGATGCAAATCAAGTATAAAGTTGTTCCAAAAATAGACCACCGCTGAAGATGCCCTAATCAACTGTTTCTAATGTAGATATAAATCTATTATTGTGAAATAAACAATCGTTTTTTTTAAATAATGTTTAAATTTTGTTTTGCCACTATTATTTTTGTGTCCGAAATTTAACGTAGACGGTCTTTAGATGTATAGATGCTAATATGAAGATAGTCCATATCACGTAACATAGGTTGTTGTGTAAACGGGATATTATGCTCCATTCTTTAATTAGGTGCCATATTACTGATTTTATTTATTGCTTCATTACTAAACAACCTCCATCACGGAAGCGCAGTAGTTTTTGAGTCGTTTGCTTTGGAAAATGATAAAGTCTATCATTAAATATGGTGGCCAAATAAGGACTCTTTTCTGATTCAATGATCTACTGTCATAGATCCTATGAAAATCGCTTCAAGAGATGAATTGTACACTTAGGTACTTTTGCCACTGTCTGTAGTTATCACCTATATATTTTCGTAGCATGTTTTGAATTGTAAGCACAAGTACTTCCCGGTGTACTTCCTTCTCCGGAAGGTGAGACCGAGACAAAGTTTCGCATCTTGAGCCAATCGTCACGTTTATTGGTAGGTTATTTGCTCAATTCCAGTAGTGAATCTTTAGGTAAACTTTTTGAATCTGGAATTTGTTAGCATTTAAGCCAAATCCAGAACTAGGATAGCCAAGATTCATAAAATAACTAAAATAAATTATGAACGCAACCAGTAAAACCCAAAATTTGTACGTTTATTCATATCATTAATATGTTGAAAATAAACATAATATGATTTAAATTTCAAACATCGATGTCACTTCGTTTTAAACATAGAATATGTTTAAAAGAAAGCATATGTATGTTTGCGGCCAGGATAAACTAATTTTATGTTTAGATTTACCTGGAATATGTTTGTTATGTAGGTATTTTTTTTCTGCATGAAGGGTATGAATATCCGTTTTGTCGAGAAAAAAAAGGTTTACGTACACTTTTGGTATATTCCCCTTTTTGGTATATATCGTAGACAAACGTAGACTTTTCGAAAATAAACTCCCCCCCCCCCCCTCAATTGTCTACGTGGTTTATGAACAGCTCCTAAGCACTTTGGATCGCCAGTACAAGTCCATCTCAAAGGTAACAGCCTTTTATCTACCCTGACAATGAATGAAAGATTAAAGGGGTCCAACAAAATCCTAATCCGTAACGAAGCCTGTTCTAGGGCGCCCTCTACAGCATATCCAAAGTAACAATTTTAGCTTTATTCCAGCCGTATAGCACTCCTCCCGGCTTTGTTGATAAACTACGTCCAGCTCCAACACCTCTCTCTATGCATCTTTGAAGCCGAAATGTGTACAAAGTGACCAACTCTTTAGACAGTTGTGAAAGACAAATTAATAAAACCTTTACAAGATCATGAAGATTTTGAAAATGGTCAAGTGAAAGATGTTATGACCACTTGAGAACCTTCATAAAACCTATTGGCTGTCATCAAAATCATCATAGCGCCAAATGGTCACAGCTGTCAAACTTCACGGTGATTTCATGGTTGGTTTTTGTTATTCTGCTTTGTTCGATTCTCTGGCTTCATTACGTCGTAAATATTATCTAAGAAAGAGTTCTTGTGTTGCGGAAAATTTTGTCCAAAACAAATTGTTTTTTTTATAGCTTATCATGCTCCAAGTCATATGCGCATTTAATTTTATGGTGAATAATAGCTGAACCCGGTGATAGCAACTCAAGGAATAAAAATTAATAGAACTGGCGCGTTTATATACTTTTTAGGCATGAATTAGGTTAAAGTATATTCGTTTGCTAATGTGTGAAATCTCTGCGAAAAAACGAAAGTTTCTGTTTTTAATTTAACCATTGGAACGGTAGTTTCTACCGGTTTTTCTTTCTGTGTAGAAGCATTTCCGTATCCTGTCATTTTGAGCGAAATTTTCTCTTGCATAACCTTAGATTAACTTCTTGTGCATAATGTAGCACTGAGAGTAACTCAAGCACCCCCCCCCCACCTTCTTGGCTAAGCAGGGGTTCAAACGTCTATCAGAACATGCAGCCTACCAGAGAAATAAATATTTTGTGTTTTAGTTGCATGGATAATTCTCATGTTTGGTTCAAATTGCTGTTTCTTTGAGTTTGAGATCATCTCCCCCCCCCCCCCCCCCCCACAACCTCAAGAGTAGAGGAATCTCGAACCACCTAAGAAAAGAACTCTGCCCTAAAAAAATCTCCACTTGCCAAAGATGGTTCAATTTTCTTGATTAGTACTCGAATTATGCAGTAATTTGTGTTTTATTTGTGCGGGAACCCCCCTTTCATACGGGAGAGGTGTCTCGATCCATCATGCGAATCTTGTCCTCTGCATACATTTTCGTAACAGTAAGGATAATTTTCATGTTTGGTTGAAATTTGTGTTTCATTTGTATCAGAAGCCCCCCCCCCTCTCACAAAGAGAGGAATGGTTTCAAACCACCGTAGAAACATTTCTTGCCTTCTAAAACCTCCACATACCAAACATGGTTCCATTTGTTTCATTAATTCTCGAGTTATGCTGAAATTTGGGTTTCATTTGTATGGGAACCCCCCTATTTCAAAGAGAAGAGGGGTCTCAAACCACCATAGAAACATTTTTTTGCTTTAAAAAACCTCCATCTGCCAAATTTGGTTCCATTTGCTTAATTATTTCTAGAATTATGCAGAAATTTGTATTTCATTTGTATGATAGCTCCCCCCTCCCTCCTAACAGAAGACGGAGTGGTTTCAAACCTCCATTGAAACATTTCTTGGTTTCATTTGCCGGTTCCATTTGCTTGATTAAATCTCGAGTTATGCAGAAATGTTAACATAAATAAAAACAAAGTTGAACATATATATTCGATAAATTAATCATGAATTTCTTTAAAAATATGGAATTCAATAAGGTTATCTAAAAGAATTCTCAAATTAGTTAAGTTGTATTACATTTAAAATTTGGTGTAATTATGTTTCCACACACCAATTATTTCATGTATTTTAATATGGCGGTTTAAAAAGTAATCACAGTTTTTTGCCAAAAAGCCAATTTATCTTCGCAATGGCTACAATAAAACTATTTGGTCATTTGGAGACTTTCCTCAATGCCAGTTTGCCGTTTAATGCATTTACTTGAGGCAAAATGGTTTTAAAGTGCTTTTTCAACTGACCATGATAAGATAATTCGAATGAGTCCTAAAACGGCATTTAAAACCAGCATTTTACGAGTTTATAAAGTCAAAATAAAACCTTTGCTAGAAGTAAAAGGATCTATAGAAGACAAGTTTTCAAGGTCGTTGTAAATAAGCTGTGTAGGTTCTCATAAACCTGACTAAAATTTGAAACCTATTGGCTCCTCTTGAAACCAAATTGATTTCTAGTAGCTTTCATAAAACTTTAATAAAACTTAGTAAAGCTGGATGGTTTTGGCAATGTTACTTGGGATAAGCAACAATAAATAGGAAACTTGCGACTTCAAATTGGCTCACCTCATTGACTCCAAGTACACCATAGTGTAGCCCATTCTTTGGCTCTGTGATTTTAAAATTTTTGTTTTTAGTTGCCACCATTTTTATTTCGATTCGCATTTCGATCTTCATTTCGATTTTCATTCCGATTTCCATTTCGATTTTTATTTCGATTTTAATTTCGATTTTCATTTCGATTTTCGTTTCGATTTTTATTTTGATTTTCATTTCGGATTTCATTTCGATTTTCATTTCGATTTGCATTTCGAGTTTCATTTCGATTTTCATTTCAATTTTCATTTCGATTTTCATTTCGATTTTCATTTCGATTTTCATTTCGAGTTTCATTTCAATTCTATTTTGATTTTCATTTCGATTTTCATTTCGGTTTTCATGTTGATTTTCATTTCGAGTTTCATTTCGAGTTTCATTTCGATTTTCATTTCGATTTCTATTTCGATTTTCATTTCGATTTTCATTTCGATTTTCATTTCGATTTTCATTTCGATTTTCATTTCGATTTTCATTTCGATTTTCATTTCGGTTTTCATTTCGATTTTTATTACATTTTTTGTAGTATAGGGTGTTTGGATCAAAATTTGGTCGACCTAAATTTGACGCATTTCCTTGCATCGTGCATTAAAAAAAATTGCACACCCTTCATTTTGAAGATGTGTGCGTGTAGCATCATGCCTCTATTTTGATGTTGAGATTAGCACTTCAATTATCAAAATGTAGTCGAAGGAAGAGAAGCAACGCATCAAAATTTTGCACGTGGATGGCGAAAATCTAAGCTACTCTCACGCCAAGTTGGCGAAATTGTTGAATGTGGCTAAATCAACTGTTACCAACGTATTAAATGCGTTCGGTGAACGTGTGTCGACAGCTAGGAAACCGGATCGATGGGGAAATCGAAAGCCGGAGGTCACAGCGACGTCAAAAAGAGTTGCCCGCTGTTTCGAGCGGAACCCCAACCTCTTCGTCCAAGATGTCGCAAAGAAGCTGGGAGTGGCGCCTTCAATCGTGGATAGAGCTAAAAATCGAGCTGGACTGTCGACTAACAAGAAAGTGGTGAGTCCAAATCGCAACGATAAACAAAATACGTCGGCCAAAGCACGATCGCGAAAGCTGTACACGACGATGCTGACCAAGTTTGATTGCGTGGTACAGGACAATGAAATTTACGCCAAGGCAGACTTTAAACCGTTTCCTGGACAAGAATTTTATACGGCAACCGGGGAAAGGTGGCAGATATTTTCAAGCACATTAAACTGTCAAAGTTCGCGAAGAAATATTCGGCGTGACAGGTCATCTGTACCTGTGGCTTGAAGAGCAACGTTTACATAGCGACCGGAACCGTCAACCAGGAAATATATCTGAGCAAATGCCTACAAATACGTCTACTGCCTTTTCTGAAGCAACACAATTGTTCCGTTCTATTTTGGCCAGATTGCCAACTACGTTCAAATGGTGCCCAAGGACAAGAATCCTCCGAACACGCCAGGGCTCCGTCCAATCGAACAATATTGGGCCATCGTCAAGCGGAACCTTAAGAAGACTCAAAAAGCTGTTATGAGCGAGAAACAGTTCAAGGCAAACTGGCGTTCTGCGGCGAATAAAGTGGACAAGAAGACCATACAAAATCTTGGAACAAGTGTTAAACGAAAGATTCGGCAATTCGCATTCGGTTAAAAGGAAGCTTAGCTGAATATTTCTACTGTATTCTGTATTAACTGAACTTGAAAAAAAAAGAATTTGAGTTATTAATAAAAATTAGGATCGACTCATACACATTACTATTTGACCAAATTTTGATCGCAATACCCTTTATGTTAAAAAGGATGATGGTGTTTGGAAGATGGTGAACTTTTTTGCCGTAGAACGTATCCTGGAAGTCTGTAAAATTGAGGAAATGTTGCAATAATGATAAGAATTGCGTTTGCTTAGAATTCGGTTGAGACGCAGAGGCGCGCTAGATAGTTGGTCTAAGTGGAGTAATATCTTCAAATTGTGGGACATTCGAGGAACTGGACAAACACCCTTCAACTGGATTTCTTGGCGAAAAATTGTGTCATACAAAATAATGAGAAAATGTGCTCTTAGCAATAATATCAATATTTTCGAGTGCAGTTATCTTTATAAAGTCCTTTTAAACAAATTTATTCAATGTGTCCTCCATTTTTATTAATAACATCCTCGAGCCGACGCTGGAAGCCACAGCATGCCTTTCGGAAGTAGTCCTCCGACATTGACTGCCATGCGTGTTAGGTTGACTTCAGGGTTTCCCAGGTGGGTGTTTCAGGCTGGCAATTCGACGTTCCAACGGTTAAGATTCTTGGGCCACAAACCCTGCGTAACCGCGTTCAACCATTGTTGGGTTCGATTGGACGTGTGACACGGCGCTCCATCCGGCTGTAGGACAATGTTTTGGTCCTCGGAGAAGTTGGCCTTCACCCAGGGAAGCACTTGGTCCTTTAAAATACCGATGTACACTTCGGTATTGATCTTAACTCCATCATCAATGAAAACAGACGGCATTTTCAAACCGTTGGACGCCACTAAGCCAAACATCATGACACCAGCCGGATGTTTGGTTTGAAGTTTGAATTTCACTTTTTCCGGAACGTTCTCCATTTTCTGAGGTGAAATGAACCGGTCCGTGTGGCTGTTAGCCACAGCATCGATGCTGAAAAGCTTTTCGTCGGAGAACAGGATTATCATTTTTTCCTTCTTCAACAAGGAACGAGTCACTCGAAGTTCCGTGACCAGGTCCGTAATCAAATGGCGTTTCACTCTGGCTCTGGAAGATGCATGCAGGTCTTCTTTGATGATTCTCCGCATGGATTTCTCCGAAATATTGGCTTCCTTTGCAAGTTTTCTTATGGAACGCACCGGGTTGCATCCTGCAGGGACTTTTTTATATGGTAAACTGTTGCCAAATGGCACCCAACCACCTTGGCAATCTCTTTCCGCTTCTTCTGGGCGAGCAACAAACTGGTGATCACTGCTTTCGCGAACATTTTGACGAATTTGCAACAAAACAAATAGAATGTTTGGATGCAGCACTTGAAAGTAAACATAAACAAATACACTTTCGACAGAAATTAGTCACTAGCTACACGAATTAACCCAATACTCAAGTTTGAACATTTTCGCATTATTTTCTGCCGCACCCTGTAGGGACGGTCCAAATGGAACACGTTGGACCAGAATAAGTCAGTAAGTAACTTTGTAACTTTTGGTATATGCTGCTCAATTTTGATCAAAGGGGCTTCTAAGCCCCTAATCATAATGGTTTTCTAAAAGTGAAAGGTCATCATGAATAAATAATATTACTTATAATTCAAAATATGTGTTGAAGTTCGCAGTCGGTAGGATTCGAACCTACGCTCCCAGAGGGAATCTGATTTCTAGTCAGACGCCTTAACCGCTCGGCCACGACTGCTTATGCTTAAGATTCACATATATACACTATGAATGGAACACTTTGTCACCAGTTTTGATTGAATTTTTCAAAACTGGATCACAGTTTTGATATATGCTTGAGAAAAAACAACTAATTGACTACAAGCGTTATCCAATGCCCCCCGTATCATTATCATCTTCCCGAAAGGGCTCCACGCGGCGTGAAATTAAGTCACTTTCAATCGAGGGTGCACCCGACTGCCGACCGCGCTGCTGCAAATGTCGAATTATCTACATCGGTCGAAGATGTGGTGTAACACATAGGTATATATGAATATAAGTAAGTCGACGAGAAACTAGTGGCAAGATCAACTTACTGCCCAACGATCACGGCCGTTGAAGGTAAACGAGTCTGCTCTCGCCGCGTACGAGTTTTCAGCACGAAAATACAGCTGGCCGGACATAGAGCCGAGCGCGCCGCCGGTCTTCTACTCTGTTTCTATGTAGCTACTATAATGATATCGGTGTATTACTTTACATTCAGTGGAACACATTATCTCACAGTCCCACGTCGCTTAGTGGAAAGAAAATAACCATATCGATGACGTTGAATTGAGTTTTAAGGTTCTCATGGGGTCTGATGGTTCGAACCATGATTCAATGATCGACCTAACTTCTTCTAGATGTTTACCCTAACAGTCAACACGTTGACTGAAAATTGCCAATCCCTACCCGGTATCGGGAAAAACAAACTGCAACCTGATCCCGCAGCAAGGTTCCCAAATCAGCAGTGTCCGGATGAAAGAAAGCACTTTCCACGCGGTCAAATACTCTGCGCGCAGGTGAGAGAGACGTGTTTGTCTAGGCACTGAGCTACAACAGGTACCTACGCTACGGTGGAAACGGTTATAAATCACTTGGGTAACTAATTACCCAAGGGGTGGCGAGGAATGGCTATAGGAGGCGCACATCGAAGTCGAATATTCGAGTGTGGCGAAGAAGGAAAGCAACTTTCGGAATTATCGCGGCTCCCCTTCGGGTCCGGTTGATATGTAAGTACGGTACGACTGACCAGCGCCGGCGATGAGTTGGAGATGAGCATATCGAAAAAGGCCACTGTTTTGTGCTGCGCTATATGGCAAATGGAAACGGCCTACGGCAGAAATGAGCAACGAGCAACGGCTCGGCTATGTGTGTAACATATTGAATCCCATTGCCACTCGCCGGCGACGAGGGAGATTGACTCACACCCCTGCTGTACTCCGAGGTAGGCATAGAGTTGCATGTTGGGATTGGATTTTGCTTGCTGGTTATTGTGGAAGTAGTCCTACGCATCACTTGAACTGAGTTGGGTGCATCTATATGCGTCGTATATGAAATTTTGAATGGCTCCATCGTCGGTTTGCCCTAACTAGAAGGTTTGACCTGACGGATGGAAGCTTTAAAGTTTGATTTTTCTGTGTTCAATGATTATGCAAACGGAAGGAATAATTACATATTTTAGTCCGAAAAGAACTCAACTCCGTGTTCCTCTGCTGCAGTTGTTATCTGACGTCATCAATAATCCGAGATATACGAACTCATTCCACACCTCGAACCCATCTCCGTCAGCTTGATCAACAACGGCAATGTCCACGGAATAATGTCCACGTCGTCAGTGAAGCAGATGAACAGGCTGGATTTATTGAAAATAGTTCATAGCAAGATAACACATTCAGGCACAATGTGAACTAGGAGACAGGGAAGATCGTCGTTTTGTCCGAGTCTTTTGCGTGTTTCAAACCACTCCGATTACGCACCCATCCGTTGTAGCCCTGATCAGTAGGATGCCAATGAAAATGACATTTTCGAATTTCAAAAAACGGGCTCATAAGTTTCGTTGCCCCAAAATATGCCTTGTGTACTTACTTATGTACTTTTTCCAACCCTGGCGGTCGCCATTTTCATCCTGGTCAGATGCTTGCGTTAGCCATGACATGGACCCAGGTCAGATTCCTATCGACTTCCTTTACTTCCATATCGAGGCTGCCTCTGCTGGGTTTCAATCCAGCGTTTGCTTGTAGAATTCGTTTCCACCCTTCCGTACACGCTAACATGAGAATACTTAGAATTATGTGTTTATTTTACCTAAAATTAGGTGTTGTTGATAATACCCAAAATATTGGTGAAATTAAACGGTATCAAACAGTAATTTTTACCTACATTTGGGTAATGTTTATTTTCCGAGTTTGGACGTTATTTTTAACCTAAAATTGAGCAAATAATTCGTCACTTAAGCAAAGCGGTTGTCATGTTTTTTCAATCGAAAACGTAATTATTTTTTTTATCAATCTCTCAATGAAGTTCTGTCCAGTTAGAATCCGGAATCACTTATTGTGTTGCAGCGCCACGGAAAGTGAACGCTGCAAGAACTCTTTTACAGCGGTTTGTTTACCTAGGCGCCCAATTTCTGTGGTGTAAAGCGGTGTCTCGTGCTGTGAGTCAAAAGTTATTCCAGATGGAAGCCGAGAGCCGAGATTAGAACAAAAATCTCAACACCCACGTTGATAATCCAACGTGGTCCGCAATAAAAATCGCAAAAACGTTGAAAATCGCCAAGTCAACCGTGTATGATGTACTCAAACGTTTCAGGGAGCAAAAGAGCGTGGATCGTGTTCCTCAAGGTAAGCGTCGTAGTGGAACCTATGACCGCAAGCTGAACCAGAAGGTGTTGAAAGCCGTCAGAGCAAACCCTGGACTATCAGATAATGAAATCGCACTAAAATACGCTGCTGCTTGCAACACCGTTCGAAGAATTCGTTTGCAAGCAGGATATCGTTTTATCGAGCCAGCAAGCAACCAAACAGAACGTTAAAGCAAAATTTCGTCACCAAAACTCGAGCTCGGAAATTGTACAAGCAGGTTTTGACGAAGTACCAAGGATGCCAGCTCATCGACGATGAAATCAACGTCAAAACGGATTTCGGACAATAAATCGATAAAAACATAAATCCACCCAACTGCCCGCAGTTCCGGCCTATCGAGAGATTTTGGGCAATAATGAGGCGGAAGCTTAAGAAAAGTGGAAAAACGGCTCGGGGCGCGGCTCAAATGACCAAACTGTGGAACAAATGTGCCAAGGAAGTTGACTCCGGAGGTGTGCAGCGTTTGATAGGAGGAATAAAGAAGAAAGTGCGAGTTTTCATTAGAAACGAAGAGAAATGATTTGTATTGATATTTTTTCCTTAAAGTACAGTAAATTACCTTTGTATTGATGCACTTGTACGTCAATCCGTTATCGAAATACAGATGATTTTATTATTCCAGATTCTAAATGGACATAGCTTTACATAATTTATTCATGTCCAAATATTTGAAGTAATAACTTGCAACAAGCGATGGATCCTTGTGGACCAAAATGAATTCCGAGGTGTAATTCGGCATCAATGTTGGGTCGAGACAGAAAAAATATTTCTGTGGTGGAGGAATCTATGTGCATAATTCATAAATGAGGTTAAACGTCGTCGATGGCGCTTTTGGAAAATGTTTATTCTAGCTGTTTAAGCAAAGTGATTGGTGTTTAAAAGAGCAGAAAATCGTCAATAGTGACGATACTGACCAATTCCATACACGTAATAAAATAGCCAGAAAGTTATCATCGATTTCAGTTCTCGATACTACGAAGTTTAACCTCACTTTAGCTCGATACTCTTTATTGATACTTTTTTTAAATTACAAAACAAAATTCTGTAATACATTAGACCATTTGTTCCTCCTTGAGTGCAGAATGCATCATTCCCAGCTTCTTACTGATGGCACGATGAGAAAAATCCGAATTTTCGAGGTACGTGCGACAAATTTCATTGCGCCGCTGCTGTTCTTCCGACTCCATCTTCGCAACGATTGCACATCTGCTAGTGAAACTTACACGGCGTTAACAAATACACTAATTCCACCCACAATTTCAATAGAAAACACCCAACGGTTATAAAGTTACAGCCATTTAAAAGTGGTGCAATTTGATTCCGTACAACCTTTATCGTCTTTTGGCCCAAACACAATGATAACGGAAGCTAAACGGCTACGGCTACGGAAAAGCCCGATCTGAGTAAGCCTGCTTGTCGGAAAGAAAACAGGCTAAATCCAGGACATCTCGAAGTCATTCGCGACAACTGTCAAACCTGCCGTTGCCGTTCCGTCCGTTATGCGTTATCATTGTGTTTGGGCGATTTCTCCACTGCTTGCTCCAACACTGCAAAGTTGGAAGGGTTGTTGATATCCTACGATTTAATCTCGTTGACATTGGTCGTAAGACCCAGCGCAGAGGAGCTTTCGAGGATTTCGTTGAGCTGACGCTGCTTATCAAAGCGCCTTTGAGCTAACAATGAAACGTCATCGAAAAAAATCGAAGTTGTTTAGGTACTTCATAGTGATAGGCCAACGGTTTGGCACGTGGTTAATAACATCTGCCATGGTCTCGGCATGGCTGTCCCACATCAAATTACGTCACGGAAAAAACGTTGTTGAAAATTACATTAATACTTACTCATTGGGTATTTTCTATTGAAAATTTGGGTAGAAGTAGTTTAGAGTGTTTTTTATGTATTTTTATCGCTGTCAGTTTTTCGGAAAACGCGGCGAAAACTCGAAAAGCAACGTCGTAATACCTCAACTCTCTCATCGGGAAGTCAACGGTGAGTCATCTGATTAAACGTTACTACAAAACTCTGAGCATCGAGCGGAAGGTGAAAAGCGGTCAGAATGGTTGTTCTATTAGTGATCAGGATCACACGCGTGTCATGAAACTGTTTAGGCGGAATCCCAATGCTTCGGTCAGGGATGTGGCCAAAAAGATGATTCTGTCCAGGTCTTTCGTTCAGAGCGCAAGGATCGGGAGGGACTGTATACGAACAAAGAGGTCCGGAAGCACCCAGATGCTGACGAAGCCTCATTGTCTAGTCCTGGATGATGAGACAACCGTCAAGGCGGACTTCTGGCAGCTTCCGGGCTACCGTTCTTCACCGCACAGCACAAGTTTGATGTTCCGGAGGAAGTAAGGAAGCAGAAACTTTCAAAACTTGCCGAAAAATACATGATTTGACAAGCGTTCAGCTCATGTGGCAAACGGAGTGCGCCGTTCGTGACAACCGGGACTGTAAACGGGGAGATCTTGCTCAAGGAGTGTCTACAGAAGCGTCTGCTTCCACTGTTGGAGCAGCAAGACTTCTGGCCGGATCTAGCTTCGTGTCACTATTGAAATGTAGTCCTGGAGTGGTACGAAGCCAACAGGGTCACTTTCGTTACCAAGGACATGAACCCTCCCAAGGCACCGGAATGAAGGCCCATCGAAAAATACTAGGCTTTTGTGAAGCAGGCACTACGGAAGCATCCCAAGGAGGTCAAATCTGAGGATGACATGAAGAAAAAGTGGGTTTCCGTACAGAAGAAACTGCAGCTAGGTATTGTACAGAACCTAATGAATGGAATTAGGCGTAGGGTACGGTTGGGTTCTTTAAGGTGAATAAAAGAAATATGGACAAAAGGTTACTAATGGGTAATATTTTATTGTCTGAAAGTTTGAAAAGGATCGGTAGACTAGGTAATTATCTATAGCGGTTTTTTCCGTGATGCAATTTTATGTTGGACACCCTTTAGTATACACCCTTGCCTCTCTCCGACACACTATGGATTTTTTCATGCAAGGAGATGGTCAATCATATTTGGTGGATTATTTTGCATTATTTGGCATGGATTATATTAGTCTGTGTCTAAATTTATAATAAAGCGTCTTATTTAAATTCTTATGTTTTCTTAGTTCTCCAAGTTGCCCTGAAGTTAAGATCTAATGTCATTGTGATTAACACGCATATTTTTGCCGTAACCATCATCAGGGCCACTAAATAGCTATATGATGACTTGGGCGTCTAAGAATGGTTACGATAAGATATTCAGTGCACTTCAAAGGATTCTAAATCTTGAACTTCTAAAGGCTCAATAAAGCTTATATAATGTCCTGAAGATATGTACATGTTCGAAGTTCAATATATGCTTTTGACAGCATACATATCACCAAAAGGATGTCAATAGGTTATTTGTAGATCTTCCAAGTATTCTGGAGTTCCAATCATATCGATTTATTCTCAGTGTATCTATCTATGTAGTAGAAAAACTTGCTCGCGAAGGCCTACGAACCCGTGAACCCATTAAAGTAACATCGTTGGTGAAGAAGAGTGCTGACGTTAAGTCCGACCACCTATGTATCGTTCAAGGTAGGCGTCCCTGTCGAACTTACAGATGCGGCACTGGATCCAGGCACCTGACCGGAAAGAATTGTGTTCAGAGAATTTACAGGTCAGCCAAAAACGCTGTTTGGCTTCCTCCAGCTATGTCGATGAACGTTTCCCAAACACATATAGGCAATCCAGTCGGTACCCCTTTGGTACACCAGTCCTTTTCGTGACTCCAGCTTAACAAACCAATCCACCTTCCATCTTAGACTACATCTAATCATCGCTCCTAGATCGAACGAATTTTCTTATGAACATCCAGGACGATCCATAGAAAGAAATATGTGAATCTCCAGTTCCTCTAACTCAGTCGTGGCGGTTGTAGCCAGCGTAGTCGTCCTGGCCCTGAGCTTAGATGTGGACTGGGTGTATCCTAACTTGCTACGTCAAGCAAGTTCAAACATGAATTTTCGCAGCCTGATGCTGTTGCCAGTTTCCATGTCTTCACCTGCGAGGTTGGCATATCGGAACCACCTCTTCTACCTCGTATGCAACTATAGTTCCGCCGTTTGCCATTCCTGATGGTTCCGAACCTGTCACCAATTGTGTTGAAGCTGCCTCGCTCCAGAAGTTAGAAAGGAGAAAATCCGTTCAGCCCATTTCGTCCGTCTGCCGTACACAGGACCTCTTCATTTTCTACCAGGACATCGGTGGATTCTAATTCTAATGTCCTTAACTACCATTTGGCTACCGCTGCGCACTGCTATGATGTTATCGTCCTGATCGATATTTGGCTCGATGGTTGCACACTTACCAACCAAGTTTTTGAACCCGATTATGAGGTTTTCCGATGCGATAAAAATCCCAACAACAGCAGGAAATTTACTGGAGGTGGTGTTCTGATAGCGGTTCGTTGCGGATTGAAGACGAAACCTAACGAAAATAGCGAATGGGAGTGTTTGGAGCAGATCTGGCTCGCTGTTAGACTAATGGATAGAACACTGTTTATGTGTTCTGTGTATATTCCACCTGATCGAACTCGTGATACCGAATTCATCGAGGCGCATTTTCTCTATAGTTCAAAATTCGGCTTCAATGGATGAGTTTATGGTGCTGGGTGACTCCATTTGGCCGGTATCTCGTCCATCCTGACTGCGATTGCTATTGCGTGGCAACATTCTCCCAAATTAACCACGTCTTGAACGAAAATCACCGCAACTTGGACCTCTGTTTTGTAAGTGCTCGAAACACCAATTCGTTAATCTCAACGGCTCCCGCCCCTTTGGATAAGCATGTCCCACATCACCCACCTCTAGTTGTTTCCATACCTGAAAGTATGGACAACGACTATGCTGACTTTCCAGCGCCTGTGTCGTATGATTTCCGGAAATGCGACCATCGTAGCATAACCGAGGTGCTGGCCAACATAGACTAGGATACGATTCTGGACACTGACGACGAAAACAATGCTGCACTCACATTTTCTCATATCTTGGCATATGTCATTGACAGGCATGTGCCGAAAACTATTCGCCAGGAAGACTCTCTTCATCCATTGCAGACGAAGAAACTAAAAAAGCAAATCGACCAAGTGAGCAGTACTAAGATGATACAGTAAATATGGCACGCTTCCCTTGAAACATTTCTACGTGATTACACCCAATTACGAGTTCAAGTCGTCTATGCTACTCTGGGTACCAACAAAATGTCCAAAGACAGCTGAAATCACGTCCGAAATCTTTTTAGAGATATGTTAATCAGCAGCGCAGGAAGTTTGGACTACCATCGCCCATGGTCTTGAACGACGAAACTGCTTCCATTCCTCAGACTTGTAAGCAGCTTTTGACAAGCTCAACCACGAGATCGCTATCGCAAAACTACATAAGCTTGGAGTTGGTGGAAGTTTCTTCCAATGGTCCTATTTCACTGGTCGTCTGCTGACAGTTGCTGTTGGTGATTGCTCGTCCAACGTTTTTACAGCCACTTCAGGAATAGGGTATAATCCCATAGGGTAGGGCCGCTGATCTTCTTGCTGTACTTCAATTACAGGGTGACCACTAAATTTTTATTTACAAATTCCCGGTTTTCCCGGTTTTCCCGGACCAAATGTTAAAAACTTCCCGGGTTAAGGCGCGGCTCAGGTAGTAATGAACTAGAATTACGAATAGAAAACAATTACTCTATGCAAACAATTTTGAACGAATTGAGTTCCAAAGCTTAATAAAATGATATTTTCATTATAAGCGTTGTTTATAATATAAAAATGACTACATTTTAGAAACCAACTATTTACAAATTCTGCTTTCAGTTTTAGGCCCATGAAGCTAGAGAAAATAATTTACTTTGACCCTACAGTGACAGATGACAGTCTGAAATTCAGTTTGTGTGTCTACCGCCTAATGATTTCTTTATAATTTTTTAAAGAAACTTTGTTAAAATTTCCCAAACATTCTATGAAATGTTCTCAGGCATTGCTTGAGAAATTCCTTCTGGCGTTTCTAAAGGTATTCGTCAGAAGTTTGTAGCCATTCCTCCAGCGATGCTTTCAGCAGTTTCTTCTGGCAGTTCATTGACTGTTCTGTTAAACTTTCTGGTGATGAAATTTATGCTGGAATCCATGAACTTATGAAGTTTTGTGATTGTAAAGGAATCCCTGGTAGACACCTGAAAGAACTAAAAACGGTAAGGTAATTGCTGAAATAATTCTTGGAGAAAACCCTGATTCATTGAAGAAATTTAAGAAATTTTGTTTGCACGAGTTTCATAATCTCGTGTATTAAATTCTTCACGTAAAATATGCTGCAAGGGGTTTTGTAGAATTATTTGTTAAGTTTTGCCTAGAATGTTTGCAAGGATTCTTAGATATAAATCCGCATAGTATTCCGCTGGAGCAGTATTTTTTCAAAGTTCCTCAATAGGTTGCTCCACAAAATTCGACAGAGTTTCCTACAGGGATTTCTATAAAAATATTGTTCTTCTAATTTAGAAATATCTTCATGCATTCACGTCGAATAGAAGAATGTTCTCCATATTTATTTTTGGTTATTTATATTTTTGTGATTTTTGGTTATCTTTAATATCATATTGCCGTGCGAAAACCTATATATCGACCTGGAATTTTCATAAGGGCCAATGTCGCAAACGTAAACAATGGCTTCTTCCGCAAATTTCTTGAAAATGCACACTCACTCAAGTAAACTGCAACTTCTATTGTAAACTCCGCTTCTGCACAATCATCAAAATTCCATTTCAATATATGTTGTGCAATTGTTGAACAATTCCAGATCGATGGCACGATTACAAAAAAAGGCTTGCTGGCTGTCGATCAGATGGAGCATTGGTAATGATGGGTTCTGACCGATCCGTCAAAAAGCTGCTAAAACGTGTCAGTTCTCATTTGATAATTATCAAATGTACTTGCCATTTTTTGGCTCTTTGTGCTATACATGCAAAAAGCTGCCACTGGAACAGTTGATGCAAGACTTTACATGCAGCCTCAAATGATCCAAGGAATTCCAGATGGTACAAAATATCTTGGATTTGAAGCATCGTTCTGCATCGATCTGCCACCAAATGGCTATCGTTCTAATCAGTAGTCAACAGGAACTGCATCGTGTGTTGAACCCAAGAAGCTGCACACTTTGAAGAAGTTCTGTTCAATTTCTTAACAATATCCGTACTTTTACGAAAAATATGAGATACAGGCCATCGAAGATCATGACTTGGAAACTTGTTGGAAAAAACTGCTGTGTTTCAAACAAGCAGATAGGAAGCTGGCTTTATCTTGCTTAGGAAGCTCATTGCGAACTTTCTTCAATCTGAATAAGACCATCTTAATTCGAATGTTTGAAGCAAGGTTCTTGCCAAGATTTTCTGCTGAAATTTAAAGATGGGAACGAAAAAAGATTTTTTGGTGAAAAATAAAGATGGGAACGAAAAATATTGTGGCAACCCTAGACGCTACAAACTTACACGAATGAGCCACACGTACAAAAAAACACAGTAGAAACTACCATTTCGAGGGTTAAATTGAGCGCAAACACCAAACATTTTCACCTGACTATAAATGCGTTTGATTTTACCATGCCTGCGATTGATGTCAACCATAGTAGGGTTGGTATCAACATGAGGTCTGTCAAATATACCACAAACGTTGAAGGTTTGAAGATAAACGTAGTAAATTTTACTGAAATTTCATGGTAGTTTTAAGGATAGGCATAGTCGGGTAAAATGGTAGTTTCAACTACAAGATTTTTTTCTGTGCAGGATATTTATAGAAGGTAAATCAATTGACACACTCTAAAACATATAGATGAACACGCTAAGAATCCTTTCTTATACCTATACCTTTCCTATACCTAGAGCTCGATGATGATAACACACAATCTAAATTATGAACAATCATGTGAACATAAAACGAGCGACTTACGTGAAAGATCTAGGAGTTATTCTGGATTCTCAGTTGACTAGCAAACTTCACATCTCGTACATCGTAGACAAGGCGTCCAGAGCGAGTTTTTAATAGAGTCTCGACAATGTTCAACTACCATGTCCCTTGGTAAACTCTGCGCAGACGCTTAACGTCATATATTTCTGGGAATTATGAACAAGTGCTTCGTGGTTTGATATTTACGTATAAGTTTATTGTACACGGTATGTTTTTACTACCACCATTGGGGCTCCACTTAGCCCGATGGTGCAGACTAAATAAATAAATAAGGATCTACAAGCTCAATAAAGTGATAAATAATGCCTTGAAAGTTCATATGAGTACGTGAAATTCAAGATAGCCTTCTGACAACATGCTCAGCGTGCAGACATCTTCAGTGACAGCGACATTCGAGTTATTAGTACACGACACTGACGAAATACGCGTATCTGTCAAGATAAGCAATAAAGATAGTTGGAATTAAATGAAAAATCCTAATTTTTTTTCTCATTTCTAGTTACAGGTATTCCATTAAACAGCTCACACTTTCTAGGATTAAACAAGCACGTAACTTCAAGTCTATTTTCAGTAGTTAATTTCCGAAAGTCATTTTCTTTTTATTGTAAAATATTGGTCTTGGAGATAGTCAATCAATTGTTAATACGAAACACTACGACACAACGAATAAACCTATCTATCTAAAATAGGAAAACCGGTAGAAAAATAAATGCACGGAAATAATCTGTGCCCGGATCTGTGAACGACAGACATGAATTCGAGAACAAGCAAAAATACATCGTAAACTGAATCACGTTATCCTTTTGTTTCTGTGTGGGAAT
>JASCZW010011868.1:0-30510 GCA_034211315.2 Aedes japonicus
CAAACGTAAACAAACATTTTCATCAATTACGCCTAGAAGAATCTAAAATACTGGAAACAGTAACGACAAAAATTGAACTGTAAATCAGACACTAGCCAAATAGCACGCTGTGTGCACGAATCAGATCAGCTCAGATTTAATAGAATGTCCATTCGCAAACCGAAAATGAAAAATACATTCAAGGTTATGTATTGGCAAAGTCATGAACAAAAAGAAATTTTAAGACTTATTTTGATGGCTGTTCCAAAGTGGGAGAAAAGCTTTTATTTGTAAAATAAAGGTTAGTATTGCTTCGATTGAAGACGTTTCCCTGAGTTTCGTCCTCCTGAATCAAAGTGGCTGTCAGCATCTACTAACAAAAGAAAATGCTCTTGCAAAGTATTTCTGGACAGAGAAGGTGTCTGAATTCCCCAAGTATTTGATTTGGCGAGGCCACATGTAGTACTGAGACCACACGTCTAGCCTGTCCATAACTTCGGCCGATGAGAAAATACTCGGGCTCTGGTTGGGCGGAACATTTTTGAAACATTGTCTTATGGCTGACATTGTCTTGTTTCAGGGACTTTACCATGGACAGTTTCTAATCTAATCGTGTATTTTTTTTAATAAGGCATGGTAAGTGTTAAATTGACAGACCGCATGAGATATTATTCTGTTAGTATCCGCTGCGCGTTTGATAGCTTTCGATTACAAACGATTTTGGACATTTGCACGCGAGTTAGTACTCTGTGTCGGTGCAGGCTTGCCGGAACAATTAATTAGTACAGTGGTACATCCGCCAAACTGCGGAAGCCTTGCCGCTGGGCCGTCATTCAAGAGACACTTCACTCCGTCTGCTGGTTCCACGTTCATCGCATCCTGCAAAATCATAACACACTCGTGGGATATATGTTTACCATTCAATTGGAACAACTCGCAAATATCGTGAAAAATTCCTTCATGCCGAACGAAAAACCATAAAGTAGGGAACAGCAGCTGCACTCTGACTTCACGACTACAGTTGTCTTTTTCTTGCTTCCTCCACAAGAGCACAACAGATACTTGCTCTCGGATTCCCGAAAGAAGCTTCTGTGGGTGTTCGTCCGTAAACCATGAAAAGAACGGCATAACGAAGCTATCGACATCCTTACATGAGTTGAAATACTGCACATCCTTTCGTTTTGGCGCCTCGTTTTCGGCAGGTATCGCGTGGCACGGAACAGCAGGTGCACAGTCACATATGCTCGGCTTCCGGCGGGAATCACACGTGAACCCAGGATTTACGGTTTTTCTTCTCGACTGCTCGACAGCTGATGGTGATGGTATTTATTTTGCTGCTTTGTGCATGGAGTAGCAATACTGACTGGTTTCGGGGTAAATTCTTAGTACCCATTGAATGTCAGAAGTGTGTCTAAATTTGAGAAGACGTTATCGCATTTACATGACGTTGTTTCTGTGAACCTAAATACGCGGCACCCTGCCAATTGTAAGAATGTTGATTAACTTTTGCTTTTAGCGATCCGTAATTCTGAGTTTGATAAGTATGGCAAAAAATCACGATTCAATGTTAACTTGCCCATCAATTACACGTGTACAACTCCGAGAAATCTCTTCGGACCGCGGGCGACTTGAAAACAGCAAAATCAAGTTCAATCCAGGCATGTGCCGATTGAGTACTCAAATCCTCGAAATTAATTCTGGAAGCAGCCCGCCGGCATAGGCTCTTCCCGAAATACAGAAAATCACAGGAATCTACATACCTACGTCGAAAGAATGCTCAACCGCTCCAGGTAACGAATCTCGCCGCTTGTTCGATAATTGAAAAACGGATTCAATCATGACTGGAGCCCGAACCATGTTTCGAATGGGCTTTGCCATTCCAGCACCTGCTAACGACGGACCCACATGCAATGCACGTTCTCCTTCTGGGAATTCCATGCCACCAAAACTCAATTAATATGCAGCCGAATACCTTGGCTGGCATATTCGAGTCGAATTATTACTTCCGTGCCGGGAATGATGGATGAAGATAGTCCTTTGATAGCGGCCTGCGTTTGCACCGTCATCGAGCGCTGTGCAATCTAAGTCAGGGGTTTTGCATTCACTCGAGCTGATCGGGGATTTGACCATACAAGTCACGCCAAACTCCGGCGTCCTGAGCGGATCCTACCTGAGTTGTATTCAATTTCGATGCAAGCGCGGAATGTACGCGTTGGATTTTGCTTTGGTCTTCTCACTTCTGATGCAGCTAAAAATAGCGTCGAAGCATTCCATGAGGAATTGGAGCTATTTCTAGAAAGTGGAAAGTGGAACCATGATTGAATCAATAGAAAGGATTGTGAATTGATGAGCATATTTCAGAATACGAAATGAATGTGGCTAGCATATTTTGTGACTGCGTGCGATATGCGTGACTGTCACAGTAGGCTGTGCCGATTTTTAAATACAATCGAACCCAAGCAACAAATAGCTGTCATAATTGGTTGCAGCAGCTTGATTGTGAGTCACATTGAAGCAGGGTTGCCTATACTTTTTGAAATATATCTGAAAAGGGTCAAAGAGGTTTTACAAACGTTGAAAGGCCCTTCACAAATTTTGTCCCAAAATGAGTCATTTTTTGACTCGTATACTCGCATACTTCAGTAACAGACAAGCGTGGAATTACACTAAAGGGTGATACGGTCAAAATTTGGTCAAGGGAAAACGCGTGTAAATCGGTGAAATCGTTTATTTAAAAAATCAAATTAAATTTCTTTTTCAAGTTCAATTAGTATAAAATTCAGGAAAAATATTCAGTTAGGCTTCCGCTTTTCCAAATCCGAATTGCCGGGCCTTACGCTTGACCCCTGCCATCAGATTTTGTACAGCCACCTTGTCCACCTTCTTCGCCGCAGAATGCCAGTTAGCCTTGAACTGCTGCTCGTCCTTAGCAGTTTTTTTTTTGGTCTTCTTTAGGTTCCGCTTGGCAATAGCCCAGTATTTCTCAATTGGGCGGAGCTCTGGCGTGTTGGGAGGGTTCTTGTCCTTGGGAACCACCTGCACGTTGTTGGCGGCGTACCACTCCATGGCCTTTTTACCGTAATGGCAAGATGCCAAATCCGGCCAAAACAGTACGGAACAACCGTGTTTCTTCAGGAAAGGCAGCAGACGTTTATTCAAACACTCTTTCACGTAAATTTCTTGGTTGACAGTCCCGGAAGCTATGAAAATGCTGCTTTTCAAGCCACAGGTACAGATGGCTTGCCAAACCAGATATTTCTTTGCGAACTTTGACAGTTTCGTGTGCTTGAAAATATCTGCTACCTTTCCCTTCCTTTTGCCGTATAAAACTCCTGTCCCGGAAGCTGTCATGTAGTCGGCTTTGACGTAGGTTTCGTCGTCCATTACCACGCAGTCAAACTTCGTCAGCATCGTCGTGTACAGCCTCCGGGATCGCGCTTTGGCCGTCGTATTTTGTTTATCATCGCGATTTGGAGTCACTACCTTCTTGTAAGTCGATAGTCCGGCTCGTTTTTTGCTCGATGCACGGTTGTAGACGATACACCCAGCTTATTTGCGGCATCTCGGAGAGATAGGTTAGGGTTTCGCTTGAAACTACCGGCAACTCTCTTTGTCGTCTCAGCGGCTTCCAGTTTTCGATTTCCCCGATCCAGACTTCCTGGCTGTCGACAAACGTTCCTCAAACACTTTAATTACATTTGTAACGGTTGATTTGGCAACTTTTAGCGATTTTGCCAACTTTGCGTGCGAGTAGCTCGGATTTTCACGATGCGCGAGCAAAATTTTTGATACGCTGCTCTTCTTGCTTGGACGGCATTTTGACAACTGAAGAGTGAATTCCAAAATCAAAATAGGAGCAACATTCTACACACACACACCTTCAAAATGAGGGGTGTTCAGGTTTTTTAAATGCAAAATTGAATGAAATACGTCAAGTTGATATTGACCAAATTTTGACCGTATCGCCCTTTATTTGACCAGTGCCAAATATTGGGCACTTATTTGACCAATTTGACGAATTACCTTTTAGCACAAAATAGCTACGAATCGTTTTCAGTGGACGAGAACTACACATGTCATAGTTGCACTGGTTATTTTGCGGAATCCAGCTTTAATATGACAAAGCGACATAAGTGCGCCAACGAATAAACAAAATAAACGTCAAAACCGCGTGTAAACGTAATGGGTGAGGCATTTTCACACTTATCCATCAAGGTTCATTAATTTGTTATTTTCACCACTATGACCACATGAAAAGCGTGGATGAAGTAAGCAATCTCGTAAATCACTTAACGCTTTAGTGTACGACGCTTTATCTACTCTAATATCAACAAGTTTGGCATTAGGGAGGATTTATCTTTTGTCTTTTTTTCGATAAAAAGTCTGGCGGTGCCAGATAAATCTAGCATAATGGCATCCCTGCGTTGAAGTTACTTTCTTCGTTTGAAGCAAAGTGTGTGGCTATGGAACTTTCGAACGATCAAAGAAGCTAAACAATGGTTGTTTCAAATGTTCCAAAATTCACTGAAATGTTTTTGATTTTATAAACCGTTTAGGTGGACGATTATCTTAAAGTTTCTTGGCTTTTTCAGTATAGGGAGAGTAGAATGTTATACTCTAATTGATATGTTTTTGTATTCTCCGTGCGTGGAGTTTCGATTATGATGTAGAGGTCTCTACGTTAGAGTTGATAAACTTCAGTGATCTCAAAACAAACCCAAAAAAAGGAAAGAGTTCCTCTCCCATGTGCGCATCAAAACAGAGCGCATACAATATATCGCTAGAATAACAATCACAAAGCCATCAGTGGTACATGAGCGCTTTCCAAACGTCACCTTTGCCTGTTGAAGTGGCGGATTTGTCCGTGCCTGACCTACCCCGCAGTGGGATGTTAGACAAAGGGTGACGTCCTTGATTCGCGTACTACTGTACCCGTGCCCTTCTGCTCAGTTTTCAAACATCTGTTCTATTTCTAACCTACCGTACACTGACGGCAAAGGTTGCGGCTTATCATTTTTGACTTATCCATATTCATTTGCCGATAACTCTTCTCAGAAGCTCAATTTCAAAATATAATGTATGATGAACTTATGGTGCTTGAGTAGACCTACAACTTGGTCTAACAATACATAGCTCTATCACTTATATCTGAGGAATAAGAGCGTATATTCGCAGTGATCTTCGCGATGATATTCGCGGTGAAGATCACGCGATTATCATCAGTGAAGATCACTGTGAATATACGCTCTCATGTCGAAGATATAGGAGTTAGAGCAATGTACTGTTAGACAAAGTTGTAGGTCCACTCATGCACTACAAGTTCATCATACATCATATTATCAAATCGACCTTCTGAAAGGAGATATTGGCAAATGAATATGCCTGAGTCAAAAATGATAAGCCGCAACCCTGACTGACGGACCTTTCTACACTTTCTCTTCATATCTTTCTTTCCAGCAAAACATTACGTTCCACTCTTGGTGCCTCATGGTGATGAGCGAACATCTCCTTCTACATAATAGAATTTTCAGTTTTTATTCGAAACTACTCTAACCTTTTCAATAAAGGTTTTTTTTTCTACATCGTATTTCAACATCATTTATGGTCTAACGTTTGCATTAAAAAAAAATGACTTTTTTTTCGGATGGTGATAAAACAAAAAACCTAAGACAGATAATTGCTTTCGATAAATTTCCCACGGAAGGAAATTTTTTAAGCTTACTCGCAAAATATTCTACGGGGACGAAAACATGCGTGTAGGCATGTTTTTGAGTTCGTTCTTCGTTTTATTAATCAATTCCTCCTCAGTTTTCGCGACAAAATTGTTGGAGTAGATCTTACGCTTCAGGTTGGTCCACTTCTCAAGAGTTGCTCCACTGTTTTTGCCATCACGGTTAGAGTTTGACTGATAGAGCTGTCTAATTTTGTTTGCTGGCTCATGGGTTACTATGATTGATGCTGCATGGGTAGTTTTGTCAGTACGGGTGAATCTATGAAAAATCGGCGATTTTTACCATTTTTTTAAATGCAATCTTTACTTGCGTGAACAACTGAAAGAAATCATCAAAAGGATACCATTTGCGAACAAATTATTTTTACTCAGTTTTTCCTGACAATCCTCATGTTCAGAACTTGATGTTCTACATGATTAATATGGAGATTTCTTGATCGTATTCATTAGTTGAATTAGCTCCACAAAACATCATAACACTGTAATAGACATGTTCATGTATTTATAAAATACCTAAGGTACTCCAAACTAGCCTTGAATTAGTTAAAATAAGTTAAAATAAGTTAAAATTACTCCACGGATCATCATAACACTATGATATACAAGTTACCGTATTTCTAGGATAACTACGGTGCTCCAAACTATCCTTAGATACAGATCTTGATGTTCGACATGATAACAAAGGAGATTTAATATGTCCTGACCGTACTTAGAAGTTGAAATATCTCCAAAGAGCATCACAACACTTCAATAGATATATTAAGATATTTATAGAATACCTTAGATACTCCAAACTATCATTGAATTCATGTTTCGATGTTCCTTATCATGAACAAGGCTGTTTACGATGCCTGCACCATACTGATGAGTTGAAATAGCTCCACGGGACACCATGAAACTGTAATAGACATCATAAAGTATTTCCATAATGTATTTTCCTTGAGTTCAGGTCTTGATGGTCCACTTGATCAACAAGACTTTTTACGATGTCTTCACCGCTCTCATGAGTTTGAATAGCTCTACTGGACATCATTGTCTGTAAAAGACATCTTTTAGCTTTTCTAGAACACCTTAGGTACTTTAAACTATCCTTGAATTTAGGTTTTGATGTTCCACATGATCAACAAGGCTATTTACGATGTCTCCACCACCCTTATGAGTTGGAATAACTGCACAAGACTTCATAACATTTTAAAAGACAAGTTTAAGTATTTCTAAGTTACCTAAAGTATTCCAAACTATACCTGAATTCAGATCATAATGTTCAACATGATGATCAAGCAGATTTACGATGTCCTGACCGTACTTATTAGTTGATATAGCTCCACGGGACATCATAAGACCAAAAAAGACACCTTTCAGTATTTTTAGGATATCTAAAATGCCCCGAGATATCGTTGAATATAGATCTTGATGTTCCACATGATCAACAAGGCTACCTACCCAACAAACATCGGTATTGAATTAGAGCTTGTTCAAGCAAATTTGGAGAAGCTATTCAGCTGTTTCTTCTAGAATAGCTGAATAGCTTCTCCAAATATGTTTGAACAATCTCTAATTCAACACCGATGTTTGTTGGATACGAAGTCTACACCATACTTTTAAGTTAAAATAACTCCACGAGAAATTAATACACTGCCATAGACATGCTAAAGTATTTTTTAAATACCTTAGGTACTCTAAACTTGCCTTAAATTCAGGCCTTGATGTTCCACATGATCAACAAGGCTGTTTACGATGTCTCCATAGCCCTTATGAGTTGAAATAACTCCACGAGACATCATAAAACTGCAAAAGACATGTTCGAGTATTTCTAAGATACCTAAGGTATTCCAAAATATACATGAATTCAGATGTTGATTTTCAACATAATGAATAAAAAGATTTACGATACGTACGACCATGCTCATTAGTTGAAATAGCTCTACGGGACATCATAAGACTATCATAGTCAGATTTAAGTATTCACAGGATACCTACGGGGCCCCAAAATATCCCTGTATATAGATCTTGACGTTCCACCTGATCAACAAGGCTAGATATGAAGTCTTCACCGTAATTTTCAGTTGAAATAACTCCACGAGACATCATCACTCTGTCATAGACATGTAACAGTATTTCTAGAATACCTCAGGTATTCCAAAAGATGTCTATAAAATACATGTTTAAGTATTGCTAAGATCCCTAAAGTATTCCAAACTATACTTGAATTCAGATCTTGATGTTCTACATGATGATTAAGGAGATTTACGACGTCCTGACCGTAAGTATTTGTTGATGTATTGATATAGCTCCACGGGACATCAAAAGGCAAAAATAGACACCTTTTAGTATTTCTAGGATACCTAAGGTAGCCTCAACTATCATTGAATATAGATCTTGATGTTCTGCACCATCAAGAAGGCTATCTACGAAGTCTTCACTGTACTTTTAATTTGTCATCACACTGTCGTAGACGTGTAAAAGTATTTCTAGCATACCGAAGGTACTCCGAGCTATCCTTAAATTCAGGGGTTGATGTTCCACGTAATTAACAAGGCTATTAACGATGTCTCCACCGTACTGTTGAGTTTAAATAGCCCCACGAGACATCATTAGGCTGTAATAGACATATAAAAGCTCCAAAATATCTTTGAATACCGATTTAAAGATATGTTTCTAAACCGACATGTTTAAGTATTTCTAAGATATCAGCGGCAAAATAAGTAAGCCTTACATAAGGACCGTCACCATCAACGGCCAAATATATAAAGAAGAATGCCTCCAGAAGTGCCTCCTTTTGGTCTCTCGAAGGTGACACTCTGTTTTGGCCGGATCTGGCATCCTACCATTACATGAAACCGGGGATGGAGTGAAACGAAGCCAACGTTGTTGTTTTTGTACCAAGGGTGGCAAATCCACCCAATTTCGCCCGATTAAACAATTCTAGGCGATTATGAAGATGTGTAAGAAAGATGGCGCAAGTGTTGCACAGGATCTGATTTGTATCGTTAAGTCCAAGGTGTGGGAGTTTAGCCTAGGAAAAGCGGTTGAATAAACTGGCACTGCAAAAACATAGCTTTCTGGGAGTTTCAACAGCATCTGACCTTAGATGTACTTTTGGTGATCATTTTTGTCCGTTGCCTTTTATTTCGCGTAAATCTTTAATTTTCATATATCCGATATCCGAAACCTCCATCTCAGATTCAAAAATGGCACCACACGTCGCTTTCCAGCCATTATACGCCGAATTTCAAAAAAAAAAAAATGTCGATATTGTAGAGTACTTGACAGTGTTTCTCACTCTGACCGAAACAGAAACTACCATCTCGGATTCCAAAATGACATTGAATATCGATTTCCAGGATTTAATTGGTCGTCTTTTTACCAGAAATGTCCACATTGCAGGGTACTTGACAGTATTTTTTTCTCTGTTTCCAGCAGAAGTCGCTATTTTGAACTCCACTATAGCGTCAGATATTGATTTCCAGCCTTTATACGCTTTCCAGATCAAACAACATTCACTTTGCAGGGTTTTCGACAGTGTTTCCCAGTTTTTTCTTTGACTGGAAGCGGCCATATTGGATCCCAAAATGGCATCCGTCATTCACTAACGGTCTCTAGGTGCCCACCTGAACAATTTTGTCCAAGATGGCATTTTCCTCGAGTTTGTACAAGATATACAATAGCACCGCGTAGTGAGCAAATTCCAGACTTCCATGCATCAACCGGAAGGCCTTGACCTACTGAAATTCTTTGCTGAAAACAGTGACTTTCTGTGGGGCCAGGATTTCTAGACATTCCATGTTGGAACCAATTAAAACAAAGATTTTGGAGGCCGACTAGCGCCACGTACAGCGTCAAACCCGAGTTTATTAGGCCCATTTGAGGAAGCCGTTGTCCTCCCCAATAAGTTCTTGGGGAAGGCAAGTTCTGCTGAACAGTTTAAAAGCAGACAATTTTATGTTAACACCCAGAGGAAATTTGACAACGGACACTGATTACGCAGTCATCAAGATTCTACCTAGAGGGCGAGGAAATATTATTCGTTTTTACTTTATTAATCGTATATTAAATAACAATGTATTTCTGAAAAATATAGATACACTAACATAGACAGTAATATTTACATCGATGTCTCAAATTCGCTTCTCTGGCTACTGGCTTGGATCAGATTATGGACTCAAGAATGTACCAGATGGAATAAACTATTACATTCATGTCAGGAGAGTTGGAAGGGCATTCATTTTTAGCCATATATCTCGGGAAAAACCTGTTACATAGTCGTCCATTACTGAATTCCTTCAATAAACTCGTTGCTCTCCGATACTGATTGTCTTTCATCCTGTCATTTAGGTAGGGATTCTTTGAACAAATCCTAAATCCTCATGAAGAGTAGTTCGTTCTGATTTGGGATTGATTTTCAATAATTTCACAATTTTTCGGATTGATCGTCTTTGTCTACCTCTTCCTGAACGATCTTCCAAATTTCTTAGATCATCGTTTCGTTTTTTAACATCTCGAACTGTTTGTATTGGCATTTTAAATGTCCTAACGATAAACACAGGAGGGTTTCCTTTCTTATACAGATCTTCGTAATGGATTTGGCTTCATTGTGACACTGCGCGTAAACGAGTTCAAATGTGTTTTTGTTTGCAATAAACCAAGGTAGAATACGCCATAGGTGTGCTCATTTCAGCATCTGTCAAATACGTACTATACACTGAGAGAAAAAACACGGATAATATTTCCTCGCCCCTTTTTTTTCGCTGTAGTCAGTGTGACAAGCTTGACTCCGTTGAGATAACTGTGTATAAAAGAAGAAATTGATTGGGAACTCATTTTTTTTTATTTAGTTTATTTTCGAGACTAATCGGAACAAATTGTGACATAGACAATTCATATGGCCATGTGACCAATTGAATCCAAACGACTCTCAGATTCCAATTTTTAACACCTGGAATGCCCGTTCGGAAATTTTAACTTAGCAATTTTCCGCTCTGAATTCAACACAATCGAAGAAACTGGGCTTAACCCGTGGATTAATCTGACTATGGTAAGGTTTGTTCTATCTCCAAAATTTATATCCCCGCACATGGAAAGACTCGCATCTAATAGATATCAAATCCACCGCCACCACTTAAATGACGCATTCAAAGAGGAGCCAGTTCGCGGTGAACATTGCACTTTCATCGCTGAAATTGTACATCTGAAAATGGGAACTGTTCCCCTGTTTTGTCTTCTGTTCCAAAATGTGACCGGAGAAAAAATTACAGTAGACAGTCTGAAACACACGAATGCAATGACCGAGAACAGATGGCGCTGCCGCCACAGTCGCCGCCGGTCGTTGGTTTTCCCGCTAAAGTTGGCGTTATTGTCCACGGAGAACGATGACCAAAGCTGATGGGGTGGCAGGTTTTGCTTCGTGAGCGGGGTTTTTTTTCCTCCCAGTGGTTGACAGTTAAAAACAAAAGGTTCAAAATCTGAAATGAGTAAGGATTGCACAAATCAACGAACTGTAGCATACAGAGTGCTTGGGGCTAATTTTTGGTTTATTGAACGGTATGAATTTTTGTCGTTCTATTCTATGGAATACAGGCTCCACAAAATATTATTTTTCCACTGTTTCTTATCATATTTATCGTTCCTCGGAATATCCAACAGGGTGAAGAGCATTGTGATTTAATTATTTACACTTTCACTTTAATTAGCTTGACCATATCTTTTGTTTGCTAAGAACAAATCCTAATGAAACTGTATGGTTTTGTTTATAATAAACCAAGGGAAAATACGCCATAGGTGCTCATTTGAAGATCTGTCAAACCCGAACAACACAGAAAAAAAAGATATTTATTGTGATGTAAATAATGAGACATGTGAAATGTTATTGCGTTCCACATGACAACATTTTAGACAGTATTTGAAATATATCAAAATTTAACACAACTTTCATGTTAACTTTTATGTTTTAGGCTGTTCTGGAAAATATAAATACACTTTCTTTCTCAAATAAAATGTACCAGAATGTGATTGTTGATTATTTTATTCTCAAACATAGTGAATAACAATATTGTTGCAATATTATAAACAATCCTAAGAGCGAAAGAATGACTTCCAACTCGTTGGTGGAGATACGTTGACGACATCTTCGCCATGGTGAAACAAGATGATCTCCCTTTAATTCTTCAAGAAATACACAATCTTCACTCATGAAATAGAAAAAGATGGGAAACTTGCATTCCTCGACCTTCTAGTAGTGAGAGAATCATTGTCACCATCTCCTTTTGAGTTTGAAATCTTCAGAAATCCCTCAAATACCCAAAGAGTCATCTCTTACACTTCAAATCACTCTTTTGTGCACTAAATGGCCACTTTTCACCACATGATCTACCAGGAAGTTTCCCCTTCCTCTCAATAAAACCGGTAAAGCCAAAGAATTAGCATATATCTACGAAACTGCCAGAGTCAATGGTAACGAAAAGAAGACAATTCAAGCGATCATCAACCAAAAGGAAACACATCTTCATAGGAAATCGCAAACAATTCAAATGAACCCCTGAAACGTGTATCCGTCCCCTTCGATACAGACATTACGCAAAAGCTGAAACCATGACTTAGGGAATTTGGTTTGGATTTAGTTTTCTCTAGTAGGCATAATCAATTGGCATCGTTGTTAGGCTCATCAAGGATTCAGAAGATATATTAGGCACACATCAATGTTTGACCAAATTTTGATCGGAACACCCTTTATCTTTAGGTCAGGGTCGTGACAAGGGTGGTCTTTTTAAGGTCATAATAAAATTAAACATTTTATCTTTATGATGATGAGGAATTTGTGCTCCTACAGAACTGTAGATAATCTAGTTTATGAAAACTTAACTGAAGAAAATTATATTATTTTTACTTTCTCAACTACGTTTTGTTTTAAAACAGTTTTTCTAACTTTCTTTAGGGTGGGACTGGTGGGACAGTTTTTGTGGTCTAATTTTTTGGGGGTATGAATGGGGGTGAACAGATCGGGGTAATATGCGATACTTCCAACTAAGAAACATCTGAATATACCGTTTCAGCCTGCAAGTGTTATGTCTGTTTGCCTGTGTATATATATTTACATTTGTTTACTTACGTTCATTTAATCAGTCTGTGATTTAATACAGGCATTTTACTCTTATTTGGCCTGCAGGAGTTAAAGCGTCAAGTATTCTATTCCATTTAAAGATCTGATAAAATCAAATACTACCTAACATCCACAATATTGAACAAGGATTCAATCGATAAAGTGAGTATAAAAAGAATGTCTTCGCCACGTCTTCCGGGGAAACATACCTTGTAGACGGTTCGCTTGAAGGAAGCCAACGCAGATCAAGGTATCTTAGTTGCTGATTTCCCAGAAGATACTTCAAAGCACCATCTCACGGCATATCCTATAAGCAAACTATGAAAACTGAAACTAAAACCGACGTGATAGAACACTTTCTATTGTTCCATGGCTGAGCACCGGAAATACAAGAAAGATGAGAAAATTTGACAGTTAGAGAAGGATTCGTTGCAAAGGATATGATGGTACAGTCATCCCAGTGTTATGGAACAGCTAAGCAGGTTGGTGCTGCTAAGTTATTGATAAAAACGCCAAATAAAATGCTTGAACCATGTTTTTTAGTTGAGTTGAATACAAATATTAAATCAATTAATTTTCTGTATTTTTCATACTGCAGGAAAAACGTGTTATTTTTAAAAATAACTTAATGACAGGTATGTTCATTCCCAATACTATCGGCCACTTTTGGACTAAGTCAAAATTATGAGCCAATGTTCCCAGTATTAGTGGTCAATATAATTATAGAGGAGTTGTTTGGAAAAACACATATGAAAGACGGTTTATGTTATTGTTTGACCAGTTTTATTCTTTCTTACTCTTCATGTAAAAAAAAATCCTGTTTTTACCAATTCATTGAAATTTTATAAGGAAATGGTTTTGAAACATGAAATGTTGAAGTTAATCTATATAAATAAAAATGAGTTGGGGTTTCCTTTGTCACGGCTTAACTCGCGAGTTGTGGCTTGAAAATTTATATGCAGGGGTTTTTGAGGCCGGGGAATATTTTTAAGATAGTAAGAGACCCCTCTCTTCTATGAAAGGGGGGGCTCCCATACAAATGAAACACATTTTTCTGCATAACTCGAGAACTGATCAAGCAAAGGAATCCAAATTTAGCATGCGGAAGTTTTTGGAGGCAAGAAATGTTTCTATGGAAGTTTGAGACCCCTCTACTCTCTAAAAAGGGAGGCTCCCATACAAATTAAACAGAAATTTCTTCATAACTCAACATCTAATGAAGCAAATGGAACCAAATTTGGCTTGCGGGGATTTTAAAGGCAATAAATGTTTCTGCGGTAGTTCGAGACCCCTCCTCCCTTTCTGGTAGGGAGGGGGGGGGGCTCCCATACAAATGAAACACAAGTTTCTGCATAACTCTAGAACTAATCAAGTAAATAGAACCAAATTTGACAGGTAGAGGTTTTTGAAGACAAGAAATGTTTCTAAGGTAACTCGAGACTCCTCCGCTTACTGAAAGAGGGGTCTCTCATACAAATGAAAGACGAATTTCTGCATAACTCGAGAAAAAATCAAGCAAATGGAACCAAATTTGGCATGTGGAGGTTTTTGAAGGAAATAAATGTTTCTAAGGTGGTTTGTGACCACTCCGCCTTCTGGAAGGGGAAACTCCCATAAAAAAGAAACATAATTTTTAACATAACTCGAGAGCCAATGAAGCAAATGAAACCAAATTTGGCATTTTGAGGTTTTTGGAGGCAAGAAATGTTTCTATGGCACTTCACCCTTCCCACTTTAAATGGGGGGAGGGCTCCCATACAAATGAAACACAAATTTCTACCAAAAATGAGAACTATCCAGCTTACTTAAACACATCCTTTTTGTTGTACCATTTTAGCCATATGGTCCCAGTTGTAACGGATGGAACAAGTTCTTGAATTCGTCGCTTGCCTTTAACAATTTTCCAAAAATTGAATAGTGCCAGTTCCTCCAGAGGACAATACCAAAAATCTTTGAGATAGTTGCCAGAGAACTTAGATAGAAGCTCTTCATCCAATCCCTTTTCAATGAACTTAAACTGTTGTTGTGGAAAGTCTACCGTTTTTTCTTGAGCCATAGAGTTAGAATTAGCGTTAGCAGTCAATATCGTTCACATTCCATGGGCAAATGCCACAGGCTTTAAACCTTTTTTGAGGCATTCTTCTGAGTTTGAAAAACTCTCGTTAGCTGTTTTCACCAGTCTCCCAAAGTTAACCTTGTTTACCCTTGCTTTGCTATTATGTGAAACGGGCTCCTTCAATACTTTAAACCGTATATTTTCCAACGGCCGGAAAAAACCTCCGTTTTTGTTTTTCCGTGTTCTTTGAACGTTTTTAGTTGTACTGAAAACAAATTCAAATAAAAAAAAAAAAAAAATCCGCAAAAACTGTTAATTTATGTGTCTGACCCATAATAGTGGGAAAAGTGAATTCTTGTACCATCATTATGGGTCAATGATAAACTTCATATATTTACGCGATAAACTGATATTGTGGCATGGTTTTAATGAAATTGATTGAATAAATACATATTCTCTCGATTCTCATCAATTACTCATCTATTACACAAATAAATGTTTCACGGTTTTTTTTAACAGTTTGAAAATACCGACGTTTTGTGGCTGCGGCAAAAACAACAACATATTAACAGTTGACGGGAACCTACTGACATCTATCGGAAAACTGATAAACTACATATGCCTGCGATGAGTGTTTCGCTAACAAGCATGCAGAAGAATGTTATTTGCATCCTTTAAATTAAATGTAAAGGTTTAAAGTTATTAAATCATGTGTAAAGCCAATACAAAAAATCGACTAGCCCATTATACTGGGATGCCTGTATAATAGGGCATTCGGATGTGATTTAATTTCTCTATGCTCTAATTCTATTCCATATGCTCTTAAAGATTGTAGGGATGATTTGCACACACCCTGTAGGGTTTACTTTGTTCATGCCGCACAAAATAATAAGCGAAACTCATTTTGTGGAAGCCTTTAAAATGTGGGGGACCCTAAAGGCCCAAACGCAGTGTGGACAGAAACGGATCGGAAACGACAAGTTCAACAGTTGCCGGAAATGACGTCGGTATGTCTAATTAGAATCAACATAAATCTAATCAGTTTTCTATCCGGCAAGCAGGTTTAGTCAGATTGGATTAATCCGCTGCCGTCGCCGTTCCGCTTCCGTTATCACTGCGTTTGAGCCTTAAGCCATACCCCCATCAAGTCCAGCCGGTACACTTCCGTTTCATATAACTCAATTCTAGACAAAATAGTAAATAGGTCGAAAGTAACATTTGTAAACAATAACCTCTTGCGTATTTTTCTGGGATCTGCTTGCTCTCACAACCAAAATAGCACCAGAAACAGATACAAGGAGTTATTACCTTCCCATCGCTAGTAAATATAGATGTAAGCAACCTGGCATTTCCAGGAAATTTACGTTTTAAGTCATTGTTTACAATTGTTCCTTTCGACCTTTTGACGATTTTGTCTAGAATTGTTGAGTCCAATTGTATACTATCTCTTTTTCTCTCACAACAAAGTTACTCAATTTTAGTTGAAAAGTGGATCAACTCAATTTTTGAGTGTATTCGCCTGTGTGTCATCTCTTCAGTCATCTGATATGCACAGGGATCTGGCGGACAGAGATTATCCTGCAGTCAACACCTCTAACAACTAAACGTCAAAAGATTCATTGTTTGTAAATAATGCTGGCGTTCCTATCCGTAGAAACAAACGTCAGACGGACCTTATTCAAATAAGGCCCGTGATATGTTGCATTCTGTCAAACGCTAGTAAATGGGATAGGGTTACCAGGCCCCTGGATATGCAGCTTTGAACTGACCATGTCCAATGTAGTCGTAAAATTTATGAAAATGATGTTGATGGTACACCCGATTTGCTAGCAATGGACTATTTTAAGAGCTGACAACAGATTGTTTTGATGATGTTAATGTTACTTTTCCCAACAGTTAGGCCGCATCATTCTGTCAAATTACAACCATGAATGTAAAAATAACTCGATCCGAAACATCTCTTTAAATGCTCTCTGAATAAATAAGATTGAATGCCATCAAATGTCATTACCATACGCAAATGAACGAACCTTTTAACACTACTCCTAAGATCATTTACAACCTTTGGACCAACTATTGCTAAACACCAACGTGGTCCTGCGTCAACCTTGTCGGTTGTCCACCTTTAATTTATTTTTTTCAGCCAAACAGTAAACGTCGGCTGAACTCGGAAATAGAATGGACTGTTCGAAACATTCTCGGAATCGCGGCAATTAGTGACTCTTCATTTCACTCTAATGCTCATATGGATAGGTAAATAAATTTGAAAATCAGCAATCAATCCAAGCAGAATTACATCATCATTGGTCACCCGGTTAGACAAAGCTGCCTACGAGAGCCTTCGTGGTAAATAAAATGAAAACATAGAAATAACGGTTTTAAGCAAACATTCAGATCATCCCACTGAGAGGTATTGTTTTTCGTTTGGTTGGAAAAACAAACGAGCAGCGCACAAAATTTTCCATTCGCGTTCTCTCCGCCCGCTGCTGTAGCAGAGCATTTTTATTCTGACCAACTAGGAATGTCATCATAGCAAGCGGGGAATACAAAATGGAAGTGCACTGGATCCGTTGCATTGCAGCGGTGAAATTTATTGTTGTATTTTTTTTTCTGTCGTTGGAATGAATAGTTTTTAGAATTTTTTTTCCTCATTTCATATTTTAAGCTGTCAAGTGGGTTGTAATGTTTCACTGGAACTGCGTTAATTGGAGGTGAATACAGTGAAATGTACACAATGACAATCATTGTTTTGCTGCAAAAGAGTTGGCGATGGCTGTTTAGATTTTTTTTTTGTTTATGTGGAAAGCACTGATTTGGTTCCCCCGAAGTACATTTGTTGGTTGACTGAAAATGTTGAAACATTTATATTCCACGCTTTGTTTTATATAACGTTCTCACATTTTTGAACTTTGTTATTATGGGGCCAATTATAAAGATCGAGTCGACCGTCGCTTTGCTCGACAGATCAATTTGACTATTACAGATGTCGAGATCGACGAGATTTTGTCGAGTCGGTCAACTCAATCGATCGCTCGGAAACTAGTGACTGAACGAGTTTCTTTTGATGCGTTTTTCATCAGTACAGGGTAGTGGACTGAGCAAGGTACGAAACACACTAGTTATTTTTTGCAGCAAATGATTAAATTTAATGTGGACATTTCCAGAGGTTTTTGTGACGTGGAGCCAGCAAAACTAATGTTAAACAGAAGTGGTAGGAAATTGACCAAGAGCTCGATTCATTAGGACCACCAATGCGGGTTGGGTCGAAATAACCAAAAATAAATTTCATTTTCTCATTAGTGATCCTAACATTAGCTCTCAAGCATAGTCCGTTGCCACATGGAGCCTCAGAACAACAGTAAATGTGATGAGCTTTTGAAATGAATCTTAGAACTCTGATTTTTTTTTCTTAAGTACTTTTAAAAGCATTATTCAGTACATTTGCACTTGGGATCAGCATATCGACCCACGAGTTAAGTGTTTCATGAAATAAGTCATCGATTTCTTGATGTATTTTCTTCTCTTCCAGTCGCTGCGTGAATAATTTGACAATACAGCAGAATTTTCTTGACAAAATTACCGCGCCTTGGTTTTGTCCAAATTAATCATGTAAAATATCAGCAAAATTGTTATTTAGATGTTTATGTTAACGAGTGTCTGACGCTCTTATGTAAAAACGAATATTTTCATGCTGCAATTGAATATTCTTTATTTGTTCATTATACTCCACGGCCCAACGACTATGATTAGAGGCAATCTCTTGAATAACAACACAGTTAATTACAAGAATATAAAAAATTGAGCTAAATTCAATCAACTAGTAATCAATCATACGAAATGAAGTATGCATCGAAAGGGAACGTCCATTAATGAAAATGACTTCTTTATTAGTCCCCCCTGTCACAAAGGTTTTTGTATTGACCTTCACATTTTTTGTATGGATCGCCACGTTTCCCCGAAACCCCCCTCCCCCATTACTGCGCAGACGCAATTGCCGGACCTTCCCGAAGCGCTGTTGATGTCTTCTTTTATTTGAAATAATTAATCAGAACGTACCTCTTCAAAGAAAAAGACGCAGTTATAACGTATCCAATATGGTTCAATAGGGATATCATCAATTTGAAAAATCAGAAGCAAAAGGCCCACAAAATTTACAAAAAATACAACTTATGTGTCAATTTGCCAAATTATCTGAATATCTGTGATCAGCTTGATTCCAGCAATGAATTCCGAATTGGAAGAGTATAATTTCAGAACAGAGAGTGAAATCAAATCATGTCCTGCAAACAGTTTTTCAAGTATTTCAGAACAATATTAAAAATCAAACAACTTTCCTTCAAAATGCATCTTGATGACAAAAACGCTGAGACTCCCGCTTGTGTGACAATGGTAGAGTTTTTCCAAGAATTTTACACGACATTTTCAGATGATGATCGCGATCTAAATTATTTTTCATTCTTTCCTGCTTCTTCAAATGACATAAAAGTTAGTCAGGTACATGTTCAAGACATTCTTGCTGGCTTGAAAATTTTGATGCCGCGAGCAAGGTGATTCCGATGGAATTCCTCCAGGATTTGCGAAAAATGTTGCATTTGAACTAATCTCTCGCCTTTATTTTGGCTCTTCAATTTGTTACTTGATTCTATGCTCAGCTCCAAACATTTGGAAAACTCATACCTGCAAGTACCCATATACAAACATAGAAAAATTCTGAAATTCGCAATCTCCGTGTGAACTGCTATTAGGGGACGTCCATTAATTATGGCATGTGTGTTAATTTTCATACGCTTCCCCCGTTGTTTTTCTGTTTTCTATGCGCTCTCTAAACATTTTTGAATGGAACGTATCGTTTTTCCAACTCTTCTCCCCACTGGCTGGTGTGCGTGATATAATTAATGGACCTTCCCTTATGTTCAGAAATATCAAAGCTTTTGAAGCACGTTGACAGGTGTTCATTCCAGCCAAGTACGAAATGTTATAACAAAGAAAGAAGTGTGTTTTTCAAACGACGCTCAACTTCAAAACTTGTTAGAATTCCGTAACTCTTCATTAAACGCAATGACAATGGCAACTAGCGTCAGCGCTGTACACTGATTTTTAGCAAGGCTTTGACCCATTATTGATATTCCTTTCGGTATTTAAGCGTTAGAAAATAGGATTTGACGATAAATGAAATGATATAATCGTATTAATAAATCAGCATGTGTAGGGTGCGCAAGAAAGAAATGCAAATACGTTATAACGATATTAAGTTATATGTGAAACAGTTCATTTCAGAAAGATATATTTGTTCATATAGAAATTGGGCAAAGTACATCCAACAGTCTATTTTTTTTATTGCAAATTGTCAAACAGCGTCATGAAAGATTGATGGATGATTGGCTTGCGGCATCCAACAGTTGAATATGTTACGTCCGCTTACGAATGCTTAAATCAATGAAAGTTAAAATCAATACCAAAGTATATCGTACAGAAACAAAAGCGTTCACAAAAATGAAATGACAGACTAGTTCACGTTTTCAGTGGATTTTTACTCTAAAATGATTGAAGCCCGCGAATACGTGATCAGTTCATATGTGTATTTTTGCTTCAGTTCTGAATCATGACTGGCAGTTCATTAGATCCGGACACGGATTTTTTCCGTGCGGTGTCGTAAAGGACCAAGCGCTTCTTCGGGCGAAGGTCAATCTCTCCGAGGACCAAAACGTTGTTCTGCCAGCAGGATGGTGCCGTGTCACACGTCCAATCGAAAACCTCCAAGAATGGTTACAGTTTCGGCCGAAGGATCGCTGCTCCCTTTAGCAGTTCAGATCTTGAATCCGTTGGATTATCCGATTTGAGGCATATGTTGAAGCACGAGTATTGCAAAAACATCGGCGACTCCTAGTGTGAAAACCCTGGAGTCAACCATAACAGGCGCAGATGGCAGCTCAATGTCGGAGAACTACGTCCGAAAGGCACGTCCGGCCTCCCGGCGTCGACTCGAGGATGCGCATTAATAAGAATGGAGGACACATTGAATAGAAGACTTTATGAGGAAAGGACTTTATGAAGATAACTGCACTCAAAAACGTTGATATTATTGCTTGACTTCGTTGGAAATGGGATTTGAAAGAAAAAGAACAAATTTTCGCGTTATTTTCTTCCCAGAAGTCCAGCAATGATCACTTTTTTTCGAAGTTTAGAAGATAACTGACAAGGAAGAGCGCTATCTAAAATTTCTCAAAAATACCAAAACAAACTTCCACAAATAAGTTGGGTTTAGTCATCGTGGAGTTGTATTTTTTGGTTTAAAACCATGTAAAACTTCCACAAAGCTTACAACGACTTCTAAAAAGTTCCAAATGAAACTTCCCAAAAGCTTAGTTGGAACTTCCAGGAAATGCAAGAGAGCTTTCAATCAGAACATTTCAGAATTTCAGAATGAGGATTATTCAAAAATCACGAATAAACCTCTTCGAAGAACAGAAACAAGCTTTCAAGACGAACAGTGAGTACTGGCTAGCAGTTTGAGGAAGATTTTCTCAGTAAGTTCAGTACGAATTTCCCGATGCTCAGAAGATTCAGGAGGAATACATTCCAACAAAATTGAAGAAATTTTTGCAGAGAGAATTTTCAAAGTCATCGATGAAATGTTCTTCGGATTGAATGGGACTTATCAGATCTTTACATAGAATAAGGTCAGAAAACTTTCAGAATTTCAGAAAAAAAATACCAGTAAGTTCAAGAAGGAATTGTTCAAAAATTTTTTTTAAGTTCAGGAGATGACTCTCCCGAAGTTCCTGTGGTTAACGTTGTAGTTGAACGATAATATGATAATAATAGTAACAGTAAAAGTATTTGAATGCTTGTAAATATAAAAAAAAATATGATATATACTTTATTTTGAGTTTCTTTTCATAAACTTGCTTATAACTCGCAAGAAGGTTTTTCACATAGAAGCATGTAAAAAAATAAATCAAGGTAGGTAAATGTGTATAACCGATTCAGTTATCTGACGAATTTCTTAGAGCACAGTTGTGCGGATATAATATTGAAACGATTGACCGAGGCTGGAAACCTCGGTCAGGTCACTACAATTTCGAAGGAAAATTTCCAAAAGTTTAGTTGGAGCTATTCATAAGTGATGGCGAGTTTTCTGAAGCTCAGAATCGAACATTCAAGAAGTTCAGAATAAGGCTTTTTCAAAATTAAGGAATTCCCAGAAGTTCAGGTAGATACATTTGAGAACAAGAAGAAACAAGAAGAAACTTTTCAGAAGTATAGGGAATACTTCCTAGTAGTTAAAGCAGGAATTTTTGAAATTCAGGACAAATTTCCCCAAAACTCAGAACAAAACTTCCCTGAAGTTCCGAAGAGTTTTTTAGAAGTACAGGAACCAACTTCCAACAAATTTAAGAAGATTTTTTTAGAGAGAACTTTTCCAAAGTTTTGCAGAAATTATCCTTGCAATTCTGATTGAGATTCATCCGAAACTTGGCAACTGTTCCTGGAAGGTTAGGTTGCTAGATGAGAATTCACAAGAAAATTCCATCTCCCCTCGTTTCAGTGATTGGATCGGTAAGAAAACTTTCCTGAAGTTTAACAGAGAAGTATATAAAAAGTTAAGGACATATATCAATTTATCAAATAAATGCTGAGAATTCTTCAAAGTTCCCAAAATAAATCGTCGTTTCTAAAAAAATCCCCACTAACGGTATCGGAAGCTTAGGAAAAAGATTGAATGCTTCACCAGAATGTCAGGTAGCGTCGAGATAAAAGCAATGAGGCGAGAACGATCAATGCATATCTAAACAGCAACCTTTGAATGTTAAATGTTTAAAGAATTAATGCTGTCAATAGTCTCAGTATAATCACGCATTAATTGGTGACAACTAGATAATAAGCCGCTTCCTGAATCACCTTTGAACTAGATATTGACACTTGTCCAAATATTAATCAATAACTTCCCAGAAAAGTACTTCAAATCGCAATTTTAGAACAGAGTCCCAATGAGGTTTTCTTAATAACAAAAACTTTAGAGTAATTCACACAACAAAATTGAAAAATGTTAGTACTTATTCTTCGACTATCGAAAATGCCAACAAAGTAAATGAAAGACAATTCAAAGACATTTTGAATGATTTCTATAGTTAACAGTAGAGTTCCGTTGTCGACTCGATCTGTTTCAGTAGGCTTCTGTAATGCGTAATTTTTATACTCATGCGCTTTGATTGATATAGATGTTTTTTTTTTTTTAAATGTTTTCAAATTTTTACAATTCTGGCATCTACATCGCAAACAAATTGAGGAAGCTTATAATACCCGTTTCAGAGATACGTATTCCACAGTCGTTATTTAAAATGAACCTAGAAATGGTGGCCGTTTATCTGGTGAATTTTGCTTCATAGCAAATTATGGTCGATTGGCTCAGATTTGGCAGCTCACTCTGCTGGATAAGCTCAAAAAATGGCTGCCTCAACGTATCTCTTACAACGCGGTCAAACTAGAGTAAGCTAGACTACGGGCATCTACTGTTATCTATTTACGAAAAGCATACGCTAGGAAGTCAGTTTATTCATTTATTTTCGATGTCAGTGAACACAATAGCACCATAAGCTTCATCGGCCAGTGCACAAGCAAACGGTGAAGTTTGTTGTCCGAGTTTTTAGACAATAACGCTTAGTTATTTATTGTAGCCATTTTGCACCGCATTTCTGCGTGGTCACGCACGCATAGGCTGCTATCAAGAATTCATCCGTTTATTTTCATCGGTTGTAACCACCGTTCAACGTATCACCCTCGTTGCACTCTTTCATCACCTGTCCCCGCATAGTTAAATCTAGCCAGAGAAAAACTCACAGCATAACATTATATCTATTTATTTCTAAATCCGAAAAAATCATCGTAACACAATGTTGATTAATAACTCATTCATATCAAAATATTATTATTACGAATTGCTATATCCGAATGCTTTAACTTTACGTTTGATACCTTCCATTAACATCTGCACAGTGTCCTCAGTTACCTCAAATACGTCATCCTCGAATCACAAACATCGGAACAAGTCGTTTTCTGCTTTACGCATATACACTATGAACTAAAATCATGGAACCATGACCACTATTCCGCAAAACAATCATGACGCATGCATTACACACACAATCTGTTCGGTAAAATTTCAAACAGCTGAACAGTTCGGTAACCTTAAAAACAATACCTAAAAATTTAAGAAAACATAAATTCTTTCGAATTGTACAATGATTGCTTCATTCCAGCATTAGCTACTGATAGAAAAGTATAAAATTTCTAACATTTTGTGTGGATATGATACAAAGTTTAATGACTTTTTCAGCTGTTTGAAAACTACAAATTTACCGACTTTAGTAAAAAACTTAGTGTGTACGGTACTCGAAAAGAACGCGTGGAAAGCGTGAACTTAGTTCCAGAAATCATGATTTGATTCCGATGGACGTAAATCAAGTTCATGATTCGTTTTTGATATGATTTGTTCACGGATGTGGAAACTTACTTTTTTCCGTGCATTTTTTTCACTTTTTAGCAAAAGCTTTCTCATTATTTGCGTCTCTTTTCGATTTTCTAATGTTTCACTTCACAATGGCCGAATATCCTTCAATTGGACGGAGTTCTGAGGAGTCCGGAGGACTACAATTCTTTGGTACAATGTTGACATTGTTTCCTGCATACCACTCATGAGCCGTTTTACCATAATGGCAAGACGCCAAATCAGGCTAAAACAACACAGAACACGAGTGATTTTGGATGAATGGTAGTAGCCATTATTGCAAACACTCGTTGACGCAAACTTGTTGGTTAATCGTACCTGTAGTTATGAAGATTTTGCTCTTCAAACCACAACTACAAATAGCCTGCCAAACCATGTACTTTTTAGAGAACTTCGACAACTCTGTGTCCTTGAAATAATCGTCAACCTTGCCACGTTGTAATGCAGTATGAATCTCAAGATCGGAAAGCTGCTTGAAGTCTGCGTTTGTATCATCATCCATAACCACGCAGTCAAATGTTGTCAGCAATTTGTCGTACAGCTTACGCGTTCTTGTTTTCACACTAGTTTCCTACTTCTTGGTCCTGTTTGAGTTTTTATTTACCTTAAACGACTTTTATCCTGCCACTTTCTTCACTTTTTGAACAAACGACATTTTGACATTTTTAGCAACATCTTGGATGGAAAGGTTCGGGTTTTGCTTAATCAGCCGAAGCAATGCATTCCGCTAGGACTAGAAGTTATCGTTCCGCTTGCCGCCAGAGCCTTGTTTCCGATCGAGAGTCAACCAATCATGGAAGCGTTGCTTCTTACTGTTGAACGTGGGCTCCGAGTGATTTTGCTATGTCATGATGCGACATAGACGGATTTTCCACACTTTTGTGCAAATTTTTTCACGCACTTGTTGTTCTTTCGACTCCATTTTCAATACAATGCTTTTGTGACAGCAAACCGTATGTCAAAACGTTCACACACACAATGAAATTGCCTTAGCGGTATTGGTGACATATTTATATTGACAAATAAAAAATATGTGGCCAATAAGCCAAGGCTAGATTTAGCTGTGCGCACACCTTATAAGACAAGTGTTGGTTTTTTTCTCTTCCTCTTCTGAATGCGACGTTTTTTCATTTTGTGTTTTCGTGTTTAGTTTAAGTTCTTTGTACTGTTTCTGTATGATTATAACTGCCTTAGTGATTGAGCTCTTAACAAGACAAAGCCCTCTGTGTTGAAGAAGTTATTTTCAACGGCATGGATGATTTGTAAAAGGATTACCCCCTCTTGCCACTTAATGGTGAACTGTGTGATAAGAACCCCAGATCCCTGTCCAGCCATATCAACCGGTTCATAAGCTGTCTATTTCCAGTTCAAATCGAAACCTCTAACGTAGATCAGAGAATGCACAGTATCATGCATGTCGTCGTGAAAAATTGTTTGTTTTCCCACATGTAACCTAAAAGTGTGCATTGAGATTCGCGATGGAAAAGATCTTCTTTACTGCTGTTTGTTATGTTTTCGTCCAATGACGCACTACAACATTTCCAAAAAGTACACCACTACAGCCAGACGTGACAAGCTTAATAAACTTCATGTTGTTCTGTCCAATTTTAAACAAGCAAACGAGATTTTTGTTTCTTAGTTCTTCACACTTGAGTATAGAGTGCATATCCCAGCTAGAGGTATCGAGATAGAAAGTGTGGTCATCGAAGCGAGTTTGACTCTCGAGATCTGGCATTACCCGGATAAAACTAACGGTACAATTGCAATCTAATAATATACAATAACAACAAAAGTTATTGCCGACCACCAATCCTACTGTGCATTAATCAGACAATTCAAAAATTCACATTGTTATTACAATAGATCTACTATACACCCATAATCTAGAATTTAAAAAAATTGTACAACAATACAATTAATAGTTATTAGCTCAAATTTGTTGAGAACATTTGTTATTGTTAGGATACTTAACAATCCTTTTATTCTATTGGGGAAGGTCCATTAATTATGTCACGCAGTAAGGGGGGAGGGGGGGTTTGGGAAAACGTGACGATCGATACAAAAAAATTTGAAGGTCCATACAAAAAACGTGACAAGGGGGGAGGGGGGGTTGAAAAAAGTCAATTTTTGCGTGACGTAATTAATGGACGTTCCCTTGTTGATACCTTGATTTACATTAGATTCTGTTGAAAATCGTTATAAGCTTTTTTCTATAAACCAATTAAACTATGAATTCCAAATGTAGAACCCCAATAAAATTCAATTGTTGTTTCCCCCAAATCAAAGTGAGCCAAACCGATAAGATTAGAATAGGCAGACTATCATCTCATTCCCTTATCAGTATGTCTCTCTCGCTTTGATACGATCGCTTAACGATCGTGCCTCGATAACCCGATCATCTATTAGGTATAGAAACTTTAAAATCGTTTGGTTCTCACAAAATCAAGGACAGTATAATACATCGATCACTTTCGAGACAACACATCCCTTTTGTGTTCTCAGTGCGTGAAAGAAAACTCACTTAAGAATAGTGCTTCTCCGTTCGCATTCGTTTGGTTTTCGGAAGTGCATCCAAGAGAAAATCCGGATTCATCAAAGGTGTCGTTCCTGTTCTGCTGCTGCTGTTGTTCGCCGTGTCTACCGCCGCTTCGTCCAGGTTTGCCAACAGATTCTATTGTAGAAATAATAAGTCCTGATGTTATCTTATCGTCGTGCACAATACGATTAACTGTACATACTATTGATTCCATTGAAATTAATCGAGAAGCAGATGGTTGGAATGTTTCCAGAACCCTCAGCTTCCTCCAGTTAAGATTCTCGATGTGCAAAATCTAGGCACAGAATCGATAAGTGAGGGTTTAAAAAAGTTCTCCCCCTCAGACTCGTCTCGTATGACCTTCTCTGGTTCAGCCCTGCCTCAAAACGTCGACTTCGACTTCATGGATCTGCAAAAAACAGCAAGCAGTGGCAGTCCGCCGCAGCCGGTTGTTCTGATTGCGGGAGAAACATGAAGATGATGCCTGTAAAGACAACACCACAAAATGCGTTTTTTTTGCAACGGAACTCCATCTAACGCTCTCTTGTCTCTTATTCGGGTTACAGACAAAAGGAAAAAACATTTCTAAAAAAAAACAAATCAGGCAGCTTTTCGCAGAATTTGTAAAAATAACCTCACCTAATGTCAGTGACTTGAATGAGGAGCGAATATCAGTCAGTTTTCCGGCTGGTGCTTCACTAAAGCGAAGGAACGGAAAGTAGCTGAACAGAAGCCCAAAATCAGCTGTTCCAATTCAAGAAGTGGTGGAAAAAGGAACATTCAATTTCTCCCGATTTTTGTAGCACTAGCACTTTGTTTAATCGATATTGCGTCATAGAGCGATGAATAATCCAACCAATGAATCCTCAAGCTCTCCTAAAATGTTTATCCACATTCCACGTTTCTAATATATGAAGTTAACCCACCAAGGGTAGAGCTGTCTCTTACACTCCTTTCATTCCCTAATAGAGCGTATTTTTGATAGATAGGCGTGTTTCGTCTGCGACGTAAAGGTTTCTTCATTAACAAGTGATTGACTTGAACATGACATAGTAGTAGATCTTATATTTATGCTAGATGTGTTTGTGTGTCCTCCCTTACCTCAGTCGGTGAAGGCGTAGCTACAAAGCAATACCATGCTCGAGGTGACTGGGTTTGATTCCCGGTCTGGAATTAGATACGGCTGTTAAAAAAAATACTCGATATATCATCATTGTATATTATTTAAAATCATGCCAAATTTTCAGAATAAAGAATTTCATCTGTTGTATACTTGGACATGTGTTTTTATTTTACATATTTATGTATTCTTGTGTTATATATTTCTTTTTAATTTATTTATTTCGTCAACCGATCGAAGACTACATGTATAAACTAAGTTCTATTTTCTGAGGCTACTACGAGACATTGTTTAGTCAATTGGTTCACAATGCAGATCATAGAGAGAAATCATTCGGTTGATGGGTCCTAATTTGGCATAGTTTTTCCGATTGGTTTTTATTGCAAACAAGTTCTGATTCCTGAAGTACTGCGAGGGGGTGTAGAAATTTAGACTACATAATATGTATGGCGAGGAAATGCGATGTGCTACTATATTGTTAACAATAGAGATCATGGCAAATTCTCTTCGTTGTTTTAGAGTTTGAAGGTCAATAAGCATACATCGTGATTTGTAAGACGGAAGTGGAAATGTGAATCTAGATGAGAATTCTGATCTGCATATGAATGTAAGAAAAATCATTGACAACAAGATAAAAAGTAGAGGTTCTAAATATGAGCCTTGCAAAACTTCACATAATACATTGAACAGGGTGTGACTTTTTCTCATTGAAATTGCCCAGGTGAAGCAGTAGCATATGCAGTAAATCAACGCAAAATCTGCATTTCAGATACTACAAGCTTTATATTAGCATTATATCAGCATCTTGAATGCTATCTGTTGTAAAGTTGAATTTCAAGTGCTATTAAAATCCTGTTAGCCTGTAATAAGCATTTTGAATGCAAAGTAGCATTGATGAAGCAGCGACTTAATTGCTTGATATGCTGCCGTAGAGACGCTTAGAAACTGCTTATTAGTTACCTGGATCTGTTGCCGATTTATTAAATACGATTGTATCCATTTATGACAGTTATCCTCAAATCCTATTTTTCCCAACTTGTAGAGTAACAGAGGAATATCAATATGATCGAAGGCCTTGCTAAAGTCAGTGTACAGTGTTTCGACATGGTTGCTGTTGTCCATTGCGTTCAATGAATAGTTCACGAATTCTACCAAGTTAGTGGAAGTTGAGCTTCCACTATGAAAAACATTTGTTTTAACATGTTCTACTTGGCTAAACAGTTTTCTATTGACAATAGCTTCAAAAAGCTATGGGATGCTAGAACATAATAGCAATTCCACGGTAATTGCGAAAACCGGAACTTTTTTCAGACGTATAAATTGGTATTAGGTATTAGTGAAAAACGCAACAAATCCCGTGCCGTCGTTGTCTGTAGAGAATTGGCTATCGACACGGAAGATGACATAAAGGTAAACTTAAATAATCAAGGCGTCATCGATGCCAGACATATTTTCAGAGTAAGCAATGACAAAACAACAGAAAATAAACACTGGAGTCGTAATATTTACGTTTTCCTCGCCTGTACCACCGGAAAAAGTTAAAAATCGGATACCGTGTCTGCCGCACCGAGAAATATTACCCAAGCGACCAATGCAATTGCTGCCGATTTTACAGAATACCAACACATAAGCAAGTTCTGAAGAAGCACCGTAAAAGAAAACGAAGAATGCTCTAATGTAACAAAATGTCTAAACTGCAAGGAAAACCACATCTCGACCAGCAAGCTATGCTCAGTTTTTTCGGCAAAGAACAACAAAATGGTGAAAATTAAAATGGACGAAAAATATTCCCTACCGCGCTGCCCGGAACAAACTAATGAACAACACCGGGAAAACCAGTTATGCTCACTATTCAAACCGCTGCAAAAAACAATGGGAAAAAGAAAATGGAAGATAAAATGATCTTCATATATCAGAAAAAATGAAATTTATCACAGAAAAAATGGAAGAGCTAGCGAACACGAAGCCACTATGAAAAACTGGTATCAGTACCTTAAAGATAAGGAGCAAAAATTAAGTGGTGTTGGTGGAGGTGGTGTGGTGGTGTGATGGGTGATTGTTGTGTTTGTTGGGTGTTGGTGTGGTGGGTGGTGTGTTGTTGTTGATAGGTGTGATGGTAGTGGTGGTGATGTTGTGATTTGATTTACGTTGTTGGTGAACGTTGTTGTTGTTGTTGGTGGTTGTTGTGAGGAGGTGATGGTGTGGTGGTGGTGGTGTATTGTTGGTGTTGTTGTTGTTTGTGTGATTGGTGTTGTTGTTGTTGATTGATGTTGTGATTGTGGTATTGTTGATGATATTGTTGTTATTATTGTTATTATTATTATTATTGTAATTGTGTGTATTGGTGTCTGTTGTTGTGTGTTATTGATGATGATGATGTTGTTATTTATGATTGTTGATGTTGTTGGTGTTGATTGGTGGTGGAGGTGATGGTGGTTTTTTTTTTTTTTTTTTTTTTTTTTTTTTTTTTTTTTTTTTTTGGGA